>JNEK01001358.1:0-45045 GCA_000697295.1 Mucor indicus B7402 | reverse complement strand
AAAAAAAAAAAAAAAAAAAAGAAAGAAAGAAAGAAATAGTTATATTTACCCCCGCCCCTCCTTTTTCTACAGTTGGAAAGAAAACAAGAAAAAGGGGAATTTTTCATTTACAAGTAAAATGACTGTGAACACGCGCAATGCTTACAATTGAGGGAATTTAGATGTAGTACACCATATAGTGTGACTTCATCATAATATAATGTATAAATAAAAAAGCTACTTGCCTTTTTTGAAAATATAACCATATCATCATAATTTAGGGCCTTTCATTTACCGACAATCTAAACTGGTGCCTACAGGAACCGTTTACCTAATAAATTTGTGGAATGATTTTGCAACAGAAGAAACAAGAAGTATATAATTTAAGTATTTATAGCTCAAATCAAGCTGCTTTAACACCCTCTGCCTCAAACGTTGATGTGCCTGAATATCGTACTTGCCCAGTATCTGTGAGAAAAGATTTGAAGGTGTTGGTTGAAAAAAAGTCATCGATTATATTCAAATGTTGACACTTGTATTCAAGAGTAACAAACCGACAGCAGAGGACGGTTCACCAATTACTCGAGCAGCATCAAGCGTTGATATTACTAGTCTTCTTCCTGCAGATAAAATCGACCTTCCAACAGCATCAAGCAAAATTATCATGAAAAGCTGAAGCTGCTGTTTATAGACCAAAATTTACAACTGGTGATGTCGTATTAACGCGGCGAAAAAGGCTCGACAGAAGAAAGCTTGCAAAAACATCCCTTGCAACGCGCATTATTTAACAAGCTAGTCACTTAAGGGCCTTATAACCAAAAGTGTAAGTCAGAAGAAGTGGGTAATGCTATGACGCAGATAACGACGAACGCAAAAAACATGTGGCCTAAAAACACCATTTTTCTGAAGTTTATCTCGTTTGGGTTACGCCTAGTGGGTGATAGAGCTGCCAAATACAGTCAAAACATCAAGAAAAACAAGGCTTACTCTGTCTCTAACCATAAGCGCAACACTGTATAGACTTTGAAATAAGAAAGAAGCTCAAAAAACTTACTTGAAAGCTTAAAGCAGTTGGTCCTAATGAAGAAGCTAGAGCTCACAGAAAAGTCAATAGGAGTCTAAAAAGAATTAGTTACTCCTAAGTCGACGTTCTCGGCAAGTGACAAGTAGAATCAAATCTCTAGTTATTTACTAGATACAGTATTTAAGTTGACATAGCTACTACAACATAGCATTTTTTTCATTAAAGTAGTTAAGAAAGATTTATACTGTTGCTAACAAATTCAATTCATTTAACAATACATTCCTATCATCTGATCTTATTGGCAAAGACTTCATAATACTGATGACTGCTGTAGCTTTAGTTCAGGAGGAACAGATTACTTGCTCCATCATCGCCCGTCATTCGTAGTAACCGTTGTAAGTGGCCTAGTGCGGGCTTCTTAGAAATTTGCGACATATCTTCTAATATAGCTAGGGAGCTCTCATGCTCCCAAGGGCTAGATAGACGATCGTGTCTAACTATGATATGCTGACATCAATCTGTCCTTCAGGTTCTAATTCATGCGCATACTTGGAAAAACTTAAACAGGAAAAGCTGGAACTAAAGCGATTGCAAAGAAGAATTACAAAAAAGGGGGAAAGAGAATGCGTGTTCCTGTGTAACCTAGTTCCCAACCATCGTCAGTTTTGCGATAGTTTCGGTAGTTGCGATAGTCGCGATAGTTGCGATAGTTTTTTTTTGACTCATCGACCATTACATGGGCATTTTGTTTCGACATTTATCCCAACATCTGTAAGAATGCGAAACAAAGCCTTTAAAATGACTTTTTTCTACACTGTTGCAGGCTTCCGTAATTCTTTTTGATAAATTGTCTTCCTGCAAAAACCTATGGCGCTTGACCTTGCTCTTTGCCACTGCCCAGAATTGCTCTATGGGGTTAAGCTCAGGAGAGTACGTAGGAAGATACACACATTTATACCCTCGATACTCAATATATTTTTTTATGTTTTCATGTGTATGAATAGGAGCATTGTCCATAACTATGTAGTGTCCTTTCATATGAGGATACTTGTCCATTTTATCCAGAGTTATTTTTAAGAAACTGATGTAATGGCCTGTTACAGTTCCTGAGCTTATGTATCCATCGGCCTTTCTCTTCTTGACAGGCCTTGGTTTTTTCACAGCGACTGTAATCAAGCCTGCAGCTGAAATAGTGCCCAATATAGACACTGTGTTTGCTCTCATAGTAGGTCTAGTAACAATGGCACGAGTACCTGTTTTCGACCATGCTCTTGATCGTTTCATATTTATATCAAAAGCAGACTCATCGAGAAAAACACAATTCGTCAGGAAGTTCATGTCTGTATTTTCCCATTTACGAACCCATTCGCACCGTTCCTCAATCTTTTTCGGGCTGTTTCTTTCGATAGTTAGAATGAAAATCTGCTTTTTTCAACGAAAGGTTACATTCACTTCTCATAAAGTTGTAAACAGTGCTACGCGAAACTTTAAGATCGTTGAACCGTTTCGATAAATGCTCGGTAACTTCAACAACAGAAGCAGAGGGATTAGCATCAATGAAGTTAGTAACAGTCTTTTTATGTTCTTCGGTAAGAATACCCTTGCGACCTACTCTGTTACAGCAGTCAAAAATACTATCAGGGCACACGCTGTATTGCTTAACCTATCTCTGTGCTGTTCAAATGTGAATGCCCAACTGCTTCGCTGCAGCTAATGCACTCATACACTTTCAATCTTCAGGTTGAAAAATCTGACCTTATCCTGCACAGTACAGTGCCCTAACAAAAATCGGGGTAAAAATTAATATTTTTAGTATTTTAAAATGGGATTATACAACATTAAACAACGTTATAAACTCCCACATCACAGATATAAGTACAAAAATTCCACCAATATGTAGCCCTAATTTCAGACTTTCAAACGATACCATTAAACATAATTTAAGTTTTTTATTTACATATAAAACAATTGGACTGCCAGCGTGTGCTTTTGCCCTTGTTTTTGCGCAATTGTCCGATGCGGTTAGGCATTGGGTCTATGAAACTGTTGATAATTCTTACGTCAATCTCATCCCAAGCTTCTTGGATATTCTCCTTGAGCTTTTCAACGCTCATCGATGCCTGGTACTTTTTTTGTACAGATGATTTCATCATCATCCAAATGTTTTCTATAGGGTTGAGATCTAGAGATTGTGGAGGCCAGATCATCTTTTGAACGCCATGTTCCTCTCTCCATTTCTTTGGAGCATTACTCCTATGGACTGGCGCTCCATCTTCCATCAGCAAAGGCTGGTCTGAATCACCCAAGAACCGGAGCAATGCACCTTCGTAGACTTGATCTACAAAATTTACTGCAGTTCTTCTCCCCTTCTCCAAAAACACCAATTCTGACTTCTTTCCATATGATATAGCACCCCATACCATTACAGACTCTCTGTCTGACTTGAATGTTAGCGCCAGACACTCAAGCTCATAGGCCTCAGAGGACGTACGCCAAACTCGAACTTGTCTACTATTTTTTTCTTTTTCGAAGGAAGCTTCGTCTGTCCAAATTACGTTCTTCCATTCGTTCAAAGACCAATTCAAGTGCTCTCCTAAAAAAATACACCTTTGCGTAATATGTTTTTGGTTCAAATATGGCTTTAACTTAGCTACACGGTTGTTGATACTCTTCTCATGAAGGGCACGTCGCACGGTAGCTTCAGAGACACCAGATGAGCAAGATTTAGTGATCTCACTTGAAGTAGCTCATATGTTCTTTTTGGCTAAGGTAGAAATATTTTTTTTGTCTCTCTCTGTAAGTTTTGGGGGTCTCCCTTGCCGTACTTGAGATTTTACATCACTTTTTTTCTCGCATCTCTTCAAGACTTTATAAATCCCTGATTGAGATCTGCCCATTTTTTTTTGGCGATCTGCTCAGGCCTCATGCCTACATCGCTCAAACCACGTGTATAAGCTAATTCACAACAGCTGTAGTTAACCATGTTTAAAATTTCAGAACGAATGAAGAAGATAATAAGCCTTAATCAACTCATTTGCAACATCCATACATCTTTATTTATTTGTTGGAAATTAAATTTTTTACCCCGATTTTTGTTAGGGCACTGTACACAGCACCAGGATGGCGTATTGGTAGAGACTTGTAAAACGACTGAGGTAGAATAGTAGAATGACGCGCAGACACGCAGAGCAATTTGAAGAGGGAAGCAAATACATAGTAGGTATTTCTGAGATAACTAGTCAGATTTTTAGATACAGATGAGATGTTGCCAAAAGGACCAATAGAGACTACATCCGATGCAGAAGCTTGTTTTTCTAAAGATTAAAGCAAGAATAACTAGTTTTTTTCTCAGTCATTGAGCTCTACCGCATTGGTAGTTTCTGCGAGGAGAAAGCAATGACACGTACTATATAGGCAGATTTATCATCGCTATAGTAGTCTGTAGGAACAGAAAGAAAAAATAAAAGCGCCAGAAACCAAACAATGCATTTCACACGATTTGGGGGTGTTTTTAATTACTGACTTCACTATATAGGCAGCTAAACAATTGTTTAACGCTATAGTGACCCCATAAAGAGGCAAAAGTCAGCAATCCTAGTCTTTGCAATAACCGATGGAAAGAAAAGCAGCGCGACAGAGTAGAGAGGACACAAACAACTTAGAGAGAAAAGACACCACGCGTCTTTAATTCTTGTTAAGAGAAGTGAGGAGGGCAGCAGATAAAAAGATTTGCTACAGGAAAATACCTGTTAGATGGCCCATCATTTCATCTTTGTTCTTGCTGTTACATTACCTTTTGTTAAGAGAAGCATTTCATGAATTTTATTAGTAAAATGTGTAAAAGAAAGAGAAAAAAGAGGTTTTTTTTTTCACTTTCATATACTATAATTTATAAACAAAACAAGCCTCTTAAAAAAAATCAGGCTTAATTTATTTTTGAAACACCATGCCTCCCTATTATTTTGCATATTTGTTTATGTACGGCGTCAACATACTTCATAAAAATACATTAAAAACATGCCTTTGAGTACGGTTTTTACTTTGATTTTCATAAGAAATAGTTTTAAAATATTTACGGCAGAAAAGAAGCCATGAAGACTGGCTCAAATAACCTTTCATAGTCTAAAACATACACTGTTGACGTCTTACAAAGTAAATATAAAAACACAAACAGTACCCCCCTTAAACAAGTATTATGCAAAAATAAATTGTCCAATCATATTTATTATATTGACCACGAGTAACATGTAATATTATGCAAAGGATAATACCAGCGTTCCAAAAAGATAATTAAGCTGGAAAAAAAGTGATGTCTGTATAATTTTATCCCTAAAAAGTTTATTATAAATTCGCTTGTGTTTTTAGTAAAATTCGTTTCGTTATTTTCAAATGAGTCAAGCTTTTTTCTACAAGGGCAGGAAAGGCAGCGTTTTCGACGAACAGGAAAATGAGACAGAGAATATAGAGGAGGAAATTGATCTTTATAATGCTGCCAATTTGGTATCTTTATCAAGGTACCGTAGTTTTCAAAGCCCAATCACCCTTGAAGACCTCACACAGGACAAGGAACATATTTGTGGTAATTGACTGTATGAATTGGTAATTTTGAATAGGCGGTTAAGCGAAATAATTCTCCTTTAATCATTTGTTAAAAGTGAGGGAAGATTCACATCAGTCAAGTAAATTTGGTTTTACTGTAGTAGAAAAAATGCCCCAAGTTATTTAAGTTCAGTACCAATAAAATACGTAGAATATTATATGTGTTATTCTTTATACCAACTAATATGATATTTATATGATGTTAGCAGGTATTGTATTTCAAGTGTAATCTAATTCAAACTACTAGTAATAATTATGTGAAAATACCACACTGGTTTTTAAATTTGCTCCCTTTTTTGTCAATTTCTTTAATTGGAGTTCGATTGAATCACAAGCAACACTAGTAGAGGTATCCCCGAACTTGAACGTGTTTCAAACAGCGTAGTATATATTCCAGTCCTTTATTGCTGTAGAATTGAAGTAGTCCGTAGCTATAGGGCTCTTTTGCATTTTATGCGTGTGAAAGTCGAGAAATAGAAATGAGAAAGAGAGAAGCTTCAAGAAAAGGGGATCTCTATCCACACAGATTTTTTTACAGTGCTTCTCTCTGACCTATTCATTGATGTAAAATGTGCAGAATATGGAGTGAAGCAATATGTTTTATCTAAAAAGTCCAATTTGTTTTTCTATATTTTGAACTTTTTATTTGACTTCTTCAATTTCTATGGGCGGTCAGTGTGTATGCTGCCTTGGAAGTAATCGCTTTTTATCGGCAGGCGTTTCACGCGAACAAGTCTCGTCAACGACGCAGCCCATATACACGAGGTCTTGTAAGATGAGACGAAGACCGACTTCAGCAACTATCGTGAATTGGAAGAAGGGTATGCAATCCATCTTACGACGCATTTAATGAAGATCAAGGTTTTGTTTGTACATATATTCTCGTATGTTAAACAAAGCTGGACAACTTTGTATATGTATTGGCTACCATTTTGGCCATAATAGTCAGCTTAAATGAATTACGTACATAAGATATTAGCGTCTATCTTCTTCTGTTAAAATTAGAGTTACTTACATTATTGAATAAGTCAGAGAAAGGTATTGTTAAAGAAATCTGCGTGGATAAAGATTCCCTTTAAGGTTTTGATTATTGTTTGTCAAAGTAGTCAAGTAAGTAATGATTGAGATATATTCCAATCAGGAACTTGGAAAAATTTGACGCCAAACTCACCAGACGTGTACAATTTCCTATCAAACCACTTAATTGCCGACAATGTGTGCGTAGTGCTTGCGCGTGTACGACTAAAATAATTAGATTTCAAAATCATACTGTAGAAGGTCAACTAACACAGATTGAAGTGATTGCAAACGCTGTCGACATTTGTGTTCTTTCGAATCAACCTTCTGACTATGTCTTCGGGATCGTGTAACTTTGATGAACACTTTGATCCTTTCCAAGTTCTGGTATATTCTACGGTTATTCAACCCCATCAAAGACTTTTTCAAGAAAATTATATAGAAGATTGTATACATATGGTTATGTGTGGTTAAATGAAAACATATTTTATGGCTACTCTTTTTCTTTTATACATTTTATGCGAACTTGTAGCATCCAATTGACGTGTGCAAATAATAAATACCGCAAAAAGTAGCTTTATATAGTTTCAAGTCACTCTATTGATAACCTTGATGCGCCATCATGGTACGCAAAACTTTACTCGTCTATTGTTTGAGAGACAATGTCACTCAAGATGTTTCAAACAAAACGTTACAAAGGGGGCTTTTCAATGCATCAATCCTGCCTGTGTTTCCGTCAAAGCTGGAACATCGACCGACTTACGAGATGCTTTAGCGCCGTTGTCGATCGGTATCTCAGGTCTTTTAAACAGATTGCTTATAGAGCATGTCTTTTCATCGAGGTACAGAATTTACATACATAATTAACTCGTGACTTTCAACTTTTTGTTACCGTATTTAGACATGCCCCTAAGAAATCAGGTTAACTATTTTTTGATTTCGACTATCAAGATTCAACTTTCTCTTTTTCTTTTTTCGGGATACAATGATTGTTACTGTTTTTCTAATTTAAATCTGATGATTTTTAACTGTTGCCTAGCAAAAGAAAGGCCAAGAAGAAAAATGGATAGAACAGTAAACGCAAGATAGTCGGCATGAATTTTGTGTTTGATTGGTTAAATTAGAATCAAGAAAGGATTTTGTTTTCCAGAAAAAAAATTTTCTGCCAACTTCAAGACTATTTTAAAAAAGAAAAAAAGGCTTGAATTACTTTCTTCCTCTCAACAAATTAATCATGGGTAATCAGCACTCTAAACAAGAAAGAAACATTACAAAACGCAAGCATAGCTTACCAATACCTTTCGATCACGCGAATAAAAAGAAGCCATCGTTAGACAAACAAGAAACGCCCACGGATGATTTTTATGTCGTGAATGGTCGTAAATATCAAAAGGTTTCAAAAAAATACATTCTGCCACACGATAACTTGGAGCAAGATCGATTAACTGAAATGGTACATTGATTGACGTGTATGACTAAATAGCGACTCACTGTTCTTTATAGCATTTCTTGTATAAGCATCTCTTTAATTCAAATTTCTCTGCACCTGTCAAAGATTTACTATCAATTAAAAAGCATTCACAGCAGCAGCAACAATCATCACGAAGAAGTTCAACAAACAGTAGTCAGTACAATGAATGGTTTCTTCTTCAGGAACCAACATCTCCAAGAGTACTTGATTTAGCATGCGGCAATGGCACTTGGGTGCTTGAAATGGCAACAGATTTTCCTGATAGTCAATTTTATGGTATAGATATTGTTGCAAACTATCCCACCTCGATAAAGCCACCCAATGCTACTTTTTTACAGTTAGATATCTTGAACCGTAAAGGGTTGCCTTATCCAGATGAATACTTTGATTACATTCACATGCGGCAAGTGTACTCTTGCTTCTCTGAAAGTGATTGGGAGGTAAAAACAAGGGTTATATAAAACATATTGAGCAAATCTGACAGTTCTTTTTAGGTGGTGGTGAAAGAAATTAAAAGATTGCTAAAACCTGGTGGCTATGTAGAGGTGCGCGATGTAGATCCATTATTAAAGAATGTAAGTGATACTACTCCAAGATTTTTTGGTGAATGTAAGTATAACTAATAGGCAAGACAGACAGTCACTAATTCACTAGTAAAAAAAAAAACATAGACCCTTCAATGATGAAAGAAAAGTTGGGTATCAACATCTTTTGGTCTCGCTACATGTTTGAAATATTGAAAGAAGAAGGAGAAATGTCAGAAATACATCAGACGATCAAACAACTCGGGTTCAACACAGCAGGACCCGTTGGTCAGTTGGCTGAGACTTCTTTTCGAGCAGCTCTCGAAAGTTACAAGCTCTTTTTTGTCACTTATTACAATATAACCGAAAGCAAATATGAAGAGATCGTCAATACTGTGATACACAATGCCATCAAGGATGACTCTTATATTAATTATTACTGCTGTTGGGGAAGAAAATCACTATTAGCAGACACTAATTTACATCGTCCTATTGACACTATCATTGTATCACCGGATCAGCGCAAATACTCGTTAGTAAATGAAAAGAATCAGCTAAAGAATGTATGCTGCTTGGCAAGAAGTCATTCTTTTCATATTGCCTCTTATGAGTTAGCCAAGGAGAGCCAAAGAAGGAAATCGTGTAAAACAAGCATGGACTACTCACAGCAAACAGTTGAGCTTGTCGTTCACCCTCTTGAAGAACAAGTAGGCATTTTAGCTGCTGAAAGTGTATCTGATATTGACCAATTCTCAGCCGGATATGAGGATTAATACCCATAATAAAGCTTACTGCGCACATCTTATTTATGTAACTTTTAAAGATAAATATACCTAAAATGGATATTGTGGCGTTCCTTTTTTTTTTTTTACTATACTCTATAAAAGGACATAAACACAATATTAGATAAAGAATTAGTAAGCATTCTTTGACAGATTGTCAATGGCACCTATTCCATAGTATCTTTATAAAATATTCAAAAAGCTTTCTTAGTCATGTGATTTGAGTAGCTTAAGGGTGTGGATATTTAACGGAGAATGAACGTTATTCCACCAGCAGCAGCAGTACCTGGATTTAGAGTAGTTTTTTTTTTTTTTTTTTACAAGCTTATTATAAATAGATACCATATAAACAATTACAGGATATAAATAGAATTAAAGGCTAATAAAGAATTATATATCTTTCTCATGTATTATTATCGCTATATCCCATTATTACTGTTCCTATTTCTTGTATTCACTAGTGCAACAAAGACTATTTTTTCATTGGAAAAACGGCAAAGTGAACTATTCGAAGACTCATTTCAGCAACTTGAGCTTGATGAAGAAGAAGAAGATACTCCTTTAAATTCTCCTGATTTTACTGATTCAAATTACTTGAATGCATCTGATGAATCTCCTACATCTATGAATCAAGATATTTATGATACTACGAAACTATTCAAGCACCCACCCACTCTTATTGACATTAACGATTATATCCGTATAAAGCTGTATTGTGAAGTAGATACTACTCTTTGTCAACGTGTAGAAAATGCATTGATTTCTGCAGCCTTAAGAATACATAAGGTGATTCAATTAAAAACCAAAATAGTGTAAGAGAAATTTTCTGCATGTAAAATAGATTATATATATATATATATATATACTCACACACATGATAGATTTCAAGCAAGTTATTATAGTTTTTGTATGAATAAATGCGCGAATCAAACATATGGCTGGGGCTCACCAAGCTCACAAGTAGACTATATAGAATAGTAGTAGTAGTAGTAGTAGTATATCATTTTAATCATCATTATTTATAGTATACCTTAAATTCACTGAATGCTGCAGATTCAAACTTTATTTATCCTCAAGCATTAGCTAAACAATTGGCACAATTCACAGATAGCTCTAAATGGGTTGATTATGATGCTGCAGTAGAAATCAATCATGATATTTACATGATAAATCAAAAGGATAGTACTTTGCCGCCACCCATTTCAAACGGATCAACTATCCCTTCAATAGGAGGATTCTGGTTTAATAACCAAACGAACAGCAAGAACAACACCGCACCTATTGTAACTTCTCCTATTGCAGAATATCAAGTAGATATGGAATATGTCATTCTCCACCAAATGATCCACGGACTTGGTATGGTCAGTTCCTGGGCCCCTTATTTCTCAGATGTCCATTCACCCTTTCAAAAACTCTTAAACGGTCTTATTCAACCTGATAAATTGAAAATGATCACACCAAGCCCATTTTGGTACATTCAGCATAATACAGGTCCCACGTTCGTCACTGGGTTTCAGCCCAGCTTAATCTTTGACAAATTCCTTCACCTGTTCTTTTCTGCAAGTAATCAAACGGTGCCACTGATGGACTATGGATTTGACATGCAGAACTTTTGCGTACCACAAGATCATGCATTCATTGTCTATTTTATCAGAGCCTTTTTAAACAATGCTACTCAATCTACACGAGCAAAGAGCATGTATGTGGCTATGTCAGAGGAAAATGCTCTTTCATTTCGATTCAATCATTCTATTGTCAATTCCAACAGTAGCTTTTTGACAAATAAATGGTTGAATCAGACCTATGCTTCGATACAGCTTTCCACTGGCTTGTATTACAGTAACACGTCTTCGAGTATGTATTATCGACCTGGTATTTGCACTTCCCACGTAGCTGATAAATATATGAATACACCTGATTTCCTCATGACAGAAGAATATGCAAAGGGAGTTACACTCGATGCGTTGGTTGAGAAAGGGTACGCGACTGCCCCAAACATCACTTATAATGTGACAGAGACCATTCTTGTCAATGTTACCACTTCAATTAACAATACTCAAATCACCTCTACTATACAAAAAGAACAAATAACAGAGCATGTCTATCGATCTGCTATTGGACCGGGTATATTACGCATATTAGAGACTATCGGATACTCATCGGTACTGACAAACACCAATTATACAACAAGTGTTATCAAGTCTAACAAGATACCAACAGATTGTAACGATAATAACAATAATAATAACTACCCGTTAGATGATGATATGGCTACGGATAACAAGAATCCTTTGCGATTCACTAGAATGAAGAGTCATTCAAATACCCGTTATCACTATGATTATTTCTGTATTCTATTTCTTATTGTTATTTGTATTATATAAAAAACTTACTCTATCTAAGGAAGGGGGAGGGAAATGTCCAAGTTGTAAGGCTTAACATCTCATTTTGACAGTTGTATACAAGATCGATTGTTAAAGCGGGGATATTTTGCATGAATTTTGGGATATAGGTTTAAAAAAAAAAGGGGGGGGGAATACTTGTTATGTTATCAACCATTTTTTATACTGATATTGCCACCAATATGCGAGGAGGATACATATATATACTTCTTTTTGAAAAAAAAAAAAAGTTTATTATAGCTAGGAGAAAACAAGTGTATAAGAAAGGAATATTCGGGATTCATGCCGCTCCTATAATAATAATAACAAAAAAAAAAAAAAAGGCTCTCCCTTAAGCTGATTATAGCATAGTAATCCCTGTCTCCGTCATGTTCCAGACACCTCCTTTGTGAACTTAATTAGTTCCCTTTATGTTAGTCTCCCTGTTAGACTCGCACTTGAAACAATCTTACTTTGATAAGAAAAAGAGTAAATAAAACAAGATAAAGAGAGAGAGAGAGAATGGCTGCATATTTACCATGCGGGGTGCTCAAGTTAGTATAATAAAGAAGAAAGTTGAAGGGAAGTTTTGTCCAAAAATATATATATATATATAAAAAAAAAAAAGAAAAAAGTTTCAGGATTATAAATATTATGCAAAATTTTACTTTTTTTTCTTTTTTTTCTTTTTTAAACACTATGATACCTTCAACATCTTTCAAATCAAAATGGAATAGTATAAAGACATGGTTTTCAATACCTGACTTGAGTAAACGACGTCCCTCTGAATGCAGTACAGCAACCACTACTTCATGTGACACAGACGACTACTCATCGCCCATGATTTTAACACCACCACCACAAAAGCGTCCTTCCATTATGGATATTAAATCTATATCACCTTTTCGTAAGCGACCTTCATTAGCCGATATAAAAAGCACCATCTTGCCTTTTCATAAACAACAACCATGTACTACTAAGATACAATTAGTGGACATAGATCAAGTACTTGCACTCTATCATCTTGCTTTGGACGAACTCAATTATGCACAAGATTCATTGGGCTCGCCTTATTATCTGGGTGACAGGTTAGCAGCTAAAGAAGCCATTGAAAACTGTGAACAATCTTATGATTTATTATTATATAAACAACCAGATCTTGAAGAAAAAATAGTTCTTTTAAAAACTAAATTAAGTTCTTTACCTTTGATACAAGAAGACCAAATTTCTTTGTAAATAAAATAAAACGCGTTAATAAATTTGACGATCACATTCATGCATACTAATGATGATAGGAGTTTTAGGAGAGAAGAGTATATATATATATTATCGTTTACTAAAGAGCATTTATGCATGAGTTTGTCAACAAAACAATGAATGAGTATTATAGTAGTTACTCCTATAAATGGGCATTGTTATGGGGGGGGAAGTGTTCAATTCGGCATGTATAGAACACGAAAGAACCAGTGTAGAATATAGCATCGCCGAAGCTTAATGTATTAAAGAGAGAAATTTGTTTATATCAAGAAGGCTTAAACTTCTATTTTATACCAAAAAAGTTCAGAGCCAATTTTTAAGCTACTAAGTGAGGGGGGACAACAGATCAATTGTCACTGCTTATTGACCTTTAAAATTATTTAAAGTTCCATTTTGTCCAACAGTAATAGTAAGTGGGCTTGCATAAAAGGCTGCTGTGCCACTACGTAATGCTTTTTTTTTTTCTCTGCTTTGTTTTTTTTTTTTTTTTTTTACAAGAAATGCTTGGTAAAATACCTACTGATATCTTTCGTTCCTATATATTCAGTGTATTGGACGGTCAATCTCTTATCAATCTATCCCTTGTATCCAAACATTTCTATTATATTATCAACAATGACGAGTTTATCTGGAGAAGGTTATGTGCAGATGAGTTCAATATCTCGTTAGATTCAGCTTTTAGAAACACAGGTTGGAAGAAGTTTTATGAAGCACTCAAGTTCCATACACAAGTATTTGTTTGGGGAGAAAATAGAGACCGTAGATTGGGCCTTGTTGAACCCGAAGACCTAAACACTGCTCACTCAAGCCCTATGTTTAGACCTATTTTCAGAGGGTAATACCTATATTAGAAAGGGAGAGTTTGTATTGATGTTATTTAGTCGGCCTATGCCTATAAGAGGAACCCCTATGGAAGTAACAACGCCCTATGAGTTAACGCCACTCAGTAATAAATCTATCATTGATATTTCTGTTGGTGGTTGGTCTTTTCATGCCTTAGATACATCTGGATCTGTTTGGACTTGGGGATCTGTAAAAAGAATCTTTATACATAGATGTACACACTCAACTCATCCATGTTTATAGTTTCAAAGAGATATAATACCTAGTTCCTCAATAGGAACACGATTATTACGTGAGCCAACATTACTTCAATCAGAAAGTGATATCATTCCCAAGATTGCATTTAAAAGTATATCCAGTGGTAGAGCCCATGTGATAGGGCTTGCTCGAGATGGGTCTGTGTGGCACTGGTCGAATCATATCATTCTCCAAAAGGTGGAGCTTCATTCCGATTCCAAAGTCGCACAAGTCGTGGCTAATTGGAGCTATTCAAGTGTCTTGACAGAGGACGGGTCCATTTACATTGTACCCAAGCCCGATTTAGTGGCGGCTGCACATATCCACACACAGCCTCCTTCTACAGAAATAGCAGCAACGACAGGTTTGAAAGCTTCTGATTTCGGGTTATCAGAAGATAAGGTGATTCAGATAGCTGGTTTGGACAACTATACGATAGCACTGACTCGATTTGGTCGTGTTTTAAAATTAAGTACAAGTGATCCCGTTGCTTTTGCAAACTCGCCTTTAAATTGTGTGACAGAGCTTGTCCATTTCAGTAGCGAAGAGAATGAATTGAATGATAGACATCGTATTATGAAACGATTCATTACGGGGTCCTTTAACAATTTTGCAGTTTATACTCAGGATAAAGTCATGTTGGGGAATAAAGATGCAGTCAAGGAGACTGAACCTCAAAGAATCCCTGAATTAGATAATCAAGCAATTTGTAAAGTTTCGTTTGGAGAGTAAGTTATGACTATCATGATGTTTATTTTGCTAACCATTATGTTAGTTATCATTATGGAGCATTGACAAATCAAGGAAGAGTATTAACTTGGGGAAAGTATAGCTCAGGTGCCTTAGGACAAGGCAAGGTTTCTAGAGATGAGGAACATGCACCTAAATATGTTGAAACATTGAATGAAAAGTTTGTGTTTACTATCGGTTTTGGTGGATGGCAAAGCTCAGCCTTAGCTGTCGATAAAATGTTTACTAGTAGTGATAGTACATAAAAAAAGAATAATAATAATAATAAAAGAGGACAACATGATGTAGGAGGTGATGTTATGCTTAATGGGATATAAATTGTGTTGCAATTAAACGTAAATTATTCCAATTTTCGTTTTCGAGATTCCTTTTCTTTTCCTTTACACTTTATTTGCTGCTGCTGTTGTTGTATCGGTGAACTTTCTCTTGTCACCTCTTTTTCTTTGTCTACTTTTAACTTCTTTTTTTTTTCAGCCCTAAATAGTAGAGTGTTATTTTTTTTTTTTTTTTTTGCCCCAAATCAAAGCAAAATAAAAATATCCTTACGTTGTAGTATTATCTTCTGACAAGGATATGTTATTACGCCCACCGACTAAGCTAACAGTCAAGTTCAATATAATAGGTCCTTCTTCTATTGAATAATCTTGTATTAAGTTGACTGAATCTGTCAAAATTCTTCCTCCCAATGATCTTATTCGCTGCTCTTCAATGCTAAACATTGTGGTTTGTGATAATCTCTTCTTTAAATCATATATTGTACAAGGTTCACTTTTATCAAAACTAAGGCAATAGGGGCCAAATCCACTAAATGAATTAATAATTACTTGAAAGTACATTCATGTAAAGATAAAGAAGAAAAAAAAAAAATATACAATTTACTCAGGCACAATGGGACATTTCATTATTCTTAGTGCGAAGACTGACGAAAGGAGTCACCTGACTCGAAATTGAAATGTCCTCTTCATTCAAAAGGCTCATTATGCGTTAAATTGTTCTTTTACTTTTTATTTGTTGTTCATGTGATCAAATAACTCATAATTACAATCACATGAAGCTAGAAGGCCAAAAATTAATATAGAAAAAAAAAAAAGTGACTGGGCGTATATATATTTCACACTTTTTACGCATAACATAATGAAACAAGAAGTATACTGCAGCATTCTAGCGTGTTTGATGACAATAGTAGCTTCAGAGACAGCAACACCAGAAACAGTTGTCAATGAAACATTAAATAGTTTATTGGGGGATTCAAGTTCAATCGTTGATTCAAAGAAAGTAATGGCAACAACAGATGGCATCTTTCGAATATTTACAGTGTTAAATACAGCTATCAGTCTGTCGCTTTACTTTTTCAAATACTTGTTTGGATTTATATTTCGAATACTCACTTATGTTATCTCGCCTTTTTTTTGGATAATCAAATTTTGCTGGAATCAGTTTGTTTTGAAACCTTTTGATTTACTTTTATACGTGTTACATGTACTCTATCCCGTCCTTATGTTTTGTTTAGCAGCTATTTGTTGTGGCGTTTTCATTGGTGGATGTGCAGGTTTTGCTGCTGAAGCATTTTCTTCCATCTTAATATCAGCTACTTGGGGCCCACAACCACTACGCATCAAACAAGAAGAAGAGCTTGATGATCAAGAACAACTACCTCCAAATAAAAATACAATGAAAGAATTCACTGAAACAGAAGACGAGGAAGAGGAAGAGGAACCTTTTCATCAAAAACAACAACAACCAAAGAAAACAAAACCTCTCAGTTCAAGAAGTAGTAGTATATCTTCTTTCTTTTCGTCAGTAACACCCAAAGGTAAAGAGCCTTTAAAAAGACCATTCATCGACCAGTGGAGCTCAGCCACTAGCTTTAGTCATATACCTCAACATCCTACCTCCTCTTCTTCTTCTTCCAGTATAAATCCTGTATTCATTAGAAAGATGAAACTATCTTCCACTAACGAAGACAGACCTAAAGTAAAATCTAGAACAAATAGTTGGGAATGGGATGAAGACGAAGATCTCTAATAAATGTTTATCTATATTACAACCTAAAGTCTTCTAATCGAACAAGTGTAGAATCTTTAGAATGGTATCTTAGAATACCAGCATTGGCTAATGTCTGAATGTAAGGTGTCCAATATGTACCAGGAACTAATTTGATATATGGATTTTCAGGTGTTGAAAACGCTTGGTTCATTAGTTGCTACATTTATGCAAAATAAATATAATGTTCTTCTTTATCATTTAAGGCAATGCTTACTTCTAAAACGAGTTTTAATTCGCATTCATCTCCTAAAGGACCAGCACCCTATGTATGGGTTAGAACAAGAAAAATCAACTTAAATAAAACACGTTACATCAACGGGATGTGCAGGGAAATGCTCGTCCAAAAAATCCACTAGATCGTCTTTATCCTGTTTATATAATGACTCTAACATGGCTTGTTCTTCAAGTAATTGATTTGGGTATGTTTGAACATTGGCTTCTTCTGCCAATTCCTTTTCTTTTGCTTTGAGTGCATCATAAACTTCTTGACATTCAGCTAACACTTTCTTTTCACTAATAAACACTGATCAATATGAGAGATTTCACACATTCTATTTGTATTTTTACTGCCTGAGACTTGCTGTGGTTTGCTGTAATTGTTCTCTCAAGAATTCTAGCGCCTCATTGTATTGTTTCATTTGTCTGTCTAAACTCTCCTTAAATTCAAGTTTTACAACAGCATCATCAGACTCTTCTATATCGTCCACTTTTTCCATTTCTTCAGCAATATCGTTCGACAGAGATCCATGTTCATACATTAGCGTCAAAAGCTGTTTACGTTCTGGTGTCAACTCTGCCTCTTCTGTAAACAATTTATTCCTTCCCTCTTCCACTCTTTTCTTTTGAAGCTGATCAAGACACTAGGATTTAAGTAACTCGTTCTATACGCATGCAAGTGTAAATGCTCTTACATTATAAAATGTGTCCCATAATTGTGTTTTTTCCTCATTTTGTGTGTTAATGACAGTGTCAAGATAGTCTCCTCTTTCTGTCCCATCTTCAATACTTTCAGTAGCAGGATCATTCCTCGCAACAGTTTCGTATTGTTTTGTTGCCTTTGAAATGATATCGGCAAGAGCTTGATTGAACGACATTCTTTAATAGTTGTTGTTGGAAACAAAAAGGAAATAAACGACTAGAGAAAAAAAGCACGTCACTTTCTCAACTGTCAGCTGGTTAATACAGATGAAAAGATGGTAGAACCCCTTGAATTACCAGATTTTGAGAGAATTATCACTTTCTACATGTT
Source organism: Mucor indicus B7402 (assembly GCA_000697295.1). Taxonomy (NCBI): domain Eukaryota; kingdom Fungi; phylum Mucoromycota; class Mucoromycetes; order Mucorales; family Mucoraceae; genus Mucor; species Mucor indicus. The sequence goes on along the minus strand of JNEK01001358.1, from coordinate 26,886 downwards.
GCTCTTACCTTCGAACGGTTTGTGCGTCATATATAACATTGCCAAAGACCACATATAAAATTCTTGCATAATCTATTGAAGCTTGTTATGCACATCTCTGACTTGTATGATCTGTATTAGCATCTTTTTCTGCTAGTACAAACTTGGAAACTTCAGCAGACTTCTTTTCTCCTGCAATCTACTAAAGGCTTCAATGATCCTAGCACTACTGATACAGCACACGATATGCAGCATTCAAATTTCAACTTTTAGTTCACGAAAATTTTGCCGGCCCACCAAAGAAAAGGACAACTCAAGCAGGATTTTTTTTTTTTTTTTTTTTTTTTTTTTTTTTGTTTACCGTTCAATAAGCAATGGATACACCCAAGGACATAAAAGCAGTTAAAGTGAAGAGACAAAGAAAGCCAAAAGCTGAAGGGTCGACTACAGCCAATGCTCGTAAAGACAAAACAATAAAGATCAAATTAACTGCAAAGAAAGATAAAGGTGATCCTGAAGACAGAAGTATTCCAGAGCTCGACGAAGAAGAACCCGAAGCTGCCATTGAAGAACAACTGATCTTTAGAGTGCCGCAAGGGGAAATGTGTGATCGATTACACGAACTTGTTAAAAAGAGAGAGATTCCAGAAGACATGAAATTACAATTTAAAGGTATTAGATTCTTCATTTGTTCCATTGATGCAGCATTAAGTATTGGATAGATAATAGAAAGGGTTTATTCATGTTTGAAGGCAAAAAATACGATGTTCAAGTCGTTGATTTACCAACCATTATTGAAGCTCAAAAAACATATGACAAGAAACAATTCTATAAAGTGGCTGATATTTCTCAAGTAAAACAAAGAAAACAAAGCTATAAAATAGTCAGTGAAATAATGCTGTAAACTTGTATTAGATGCTGCTGGTGGATCCAACTGCAGGCCCAGAACCCTTTATACCACAAACGAATAATAGAGTTGATACAGACCCTTACAGCTTTCCTCACGGTTTAACACCGCCATTAAAACATGTTAGAAAGAGAAGATTCAGAAAAAAGTTATCAAAGAGAGTAAGAAGAGAGTGGAAGACTTCCTACAGTGTTTTGCTTACTTTTATTGTTAGGCTATAGAAGAAGTAGAAAGAGAGGTAGAAAGATTATTAGAAATGGACGCTACAGCAGAAGACGTTCAATATGGTATGTTTCTTGCTTTGAAAGACTTTTCCCACATTAAACCTTTCTCTAATAGAGGTGATTGACAATAGAGAAATGGAAATGGAACAAGAGTCCGATGCAGGCACTCAAGATATTGATATTGATGACAGCGGAGACGAAAGCGAGAGTGATGAGGACTTGGTTGCTGCCATTGATGAAATGATGGAAGAAGATGACGACGAGGATAAAGAGGATGAGGACGACGACGACGAAGACGAGGACGATGATGAGTCTGAGGAAGATGAAGAAGATGAAGATGGTGCACAAACAGGAGAAATTGGTATAAAAAAAGGATTGACAGGTCAACTTGTATATTAAATTGTCATATAGAACAAAAACGTCAAGAAATTGCTGAACTTCAACAAGCTATTCATAGAAAAACACGAGATTTATCTACAGCTCCAAATGCCATGCTCAAGGTAAAAACTAGAAGTGTACAAAACGTTCTTAACAGAGTACTGATTCTTTTATGAATAGAATCGTTTTGAAACAGATATTAATAACTTGAAGAAAGCCTTAACCTTGAAGGAGGCTCATTTGGCTGAAATGAACGAGAAGGAGAAAGAAAACAGGCAATAAAAAGTAATGTTATGGAAGATAACTTTTCATAAATAAATCAACTTTACTGTCCCCCTGTATATTTACCATCATCTTTTACGCGCGCTGTAACTGTAAAAAAAAAAAAAAAAAGGAATTAAATACTACTACTAGAGTTCGTTATAAGCACAGCACTTCTTTTTGTTGATGAATAACTCTTTAGCCATTGAAATTAAAATTTGTACTAGGTACAAATGAGGAATGTGACGCATAAGAAGGTGTTAACGCCGCAGCCATAATTTTAATAGTCACAGTCGGAGCTGTGACTGTGTCCAAAAATTTTTGTTGAGGAAAAAAGTATAAAAGGAGGTGCTTCCCATGGCCCTCTTTTGCTCTTTATTCTTGTGCTCGGGCAAAACCACGAAAGTGAGGTTTATACTGATTCTGGTTTATTGCTGGTTGAAAACTACAACCAATACCCGTCTGCAGTGCTCTTTGAGCGCGGCAGCAATTTTTTGAAGGCTCCTTAGAGCCTTACCTTTTTTTTAAATAACTTTTAAATGAAAATGAAAAATAACTTTTAAATGTGTATTATATTATCTGTTGGCTTTTAGTAAGCTGTTACATTTAAGTATGTGTTTCTTATTATGGTTGTTATTAAAGACATTACGTTTGTGATTACTATGAATTGTATGCTTTTGAATAAAGACGTTGTTAATTTCCAACAAGTTATTTCATCTTCTTTTTCTCAATGGCAAGATGCGTTATAATTAAAGGAATTAAAATATTTCGTATATATTACGTATGCTTCCTAGGAGTAAGAGAGTGGTATCAAATATATACATTTTATTTTATAAATTAGTAATTGCTTTTCTTTCTTAAATCCTTTGATTCCATGACACGAACTTTTCCAATGTCTTCTTCAACATACTTCGACTCCTTAATTTTTCGTAACCAGTTCCTATCAATATTCATACTTTTATAGGCGGATATTGAAAGTGTTTCGGAAATTCCATTTTCCTTCAATCGTTTAGCACACGCGTCTGCTTTAATTCTACGCAGGAAATCATAGGCGACAATATAGCAGTATTTACCATACTTATTCACGCTAGCATTCATGATGTAGGCATAACTTGCTTTAATGGTCTGAATCATTTTGCCTCCATTGCTTAAAAGATCAAACTTGAAAATGTCAGACTGGAAGCTTGAGGCAGGTGGCGATTCGTAAAAGTCTTTTGAAAAACACTCTTCTAGTTCAAAATGGCTGTTAAATTGATGACGTTCTTCTCCCAATTGTTGCCGTTCAGCAAGAGGTCTGTTTGGGTTTCGCACATTTTCAATATAATATTGCTTCTGTGTATCGTATTCAAAGACTTGCACATTGTATTCCTTGTTGTTCTTTTGCACATGGCTTGCAATAAGTTGAAGATCGGCTTTTAACAGTGGATCGTTGAGTTTCTTAGCAATTTCCGAAGCTCTTTGCCAGGGGGCAGTGAGGTCTGCATCTTTAAATGGTAAATCAGGATCATAAAACATACAGCGAGAATATCGTGTAAAGTCTGCAGTTTCCTTAACTAGCGTATCATACAGGTGGTCCATAGCTGTAGTACATGGCGCATCTTGCAATGTATAAACTTCTGTTAAATCTTTGTAGGTAATACCTTCATCTTTACGTTGTTTGGCTTTCTTGTCCATGAACCATGGTGGGTAAGGCATATCAGAATATTTAGCATTATCACTAGCACGTGTGGTGGATTTCAACCTTAATCCTTGCTTAGGTGCATCTACTAACTTGGAACACATGTGTGCCAAGTAGGAAACGTCAGGATTTTCAAGCGGAAGTCTTTCAGCTAAAACTGTTCGCCAATTTTCATATATACCCAATGTACCATCAGGCAAAGGAACTGAAATAAAATTTTGCTGAAGTGCTTCTTCAACAGTAGCATGCTTTTTAATTTCGTCGCCAAGGGTTTTTGTATCCTTTTCAAAAGCTTCTTTGGATCTGTTTGGTTCGGGTTGAACAGGCGCAGGATTAAACGGCTTAACAATACGCTCATCCCAGCAACAAAATACCTATCATTGCATATTAGTTTTCAAATGCATAAAAGTTCTTTAGTAGAAAGCTTACAATATCACCATCATAATCACCTCCACTCAATTCACTGGCCAATGACCGCTTTCCTTGGATCGGAAACACAACGACATCTGTATACATTCGCAACTGAGGACAATCAACAGCGGTGGCTTTTTGTATATCACTTCTCAAACCGCAAGGATTTCTTGTTACAATGACGTCGCCCAAAATTTGACCTACACGGACCTTTGTCTTTTCATCCGCTTTTCTGTTTGATAATTGCAAATAGATTTGACCAGGCTTCAAAATACCAGTAGGATCGGGTATACAAGTTACTGTGCAGGATTGCTGCACCTCGATTTTGTATTTGATTGAGATAGCTTGCATTAGTTGTCGGAATACCATAGTCACTCTTGTAGCAATATATGTATTTGAGAGATCAAAACCTGAATCCAACATGCGGACAATTGTATCATGCAAACTGCACGGATGCCCCGAGTACTTGTTGAGTCTTGAAAAATAGCTCTTTTTATTTGAATTTTTCATATAATCAGACCCGTCGTTTTCGCCTTCGTTGAATAGGTCTTCTTCGTTGGAGGACATGGTAAAAACTCCACTGTCGTTTTCGTCGTCGCCTTCGATGCCTTCACTGATTTCAAGATCTCGCCATAATCCCTTCTTGATAATTTCTTCTCCTTCCCATCTTCCTGACATCACGTTACCGGTTTGTGAAATCCAATCTCGAAGAAACTTAATGCTGTTATCTCCTTTTACTACAGAAGTTAGTCGCTGAATGTACTCCTTCAAAATATCGACAAATGCGGACGTAGGCACACCGCCAGCAGATAAGGCTTGAATAAATTGTGTATTGAGGTTGGACGGATACACACAAATAGAGTTTTTTACAAGATCGAACGTGTAATGGTGCGGATCAAACGTGTTATCCTTTTGACGTAAACCTGTTTTAAATTTGTTTTGACTTTTTCTAATCTTGATGTAATTGCCACTGTCAAAATTCAAATCGGGAGCAATAATCCAGATACCTTTGGCACCGGCAATACGGCCCTGTATAGCACATGGAAGTTCCTCTGCTGTTTGAGCGCCAACAATACATTTCATAGCTGAACAGGAAATAATGCCACATCCATCGGTCATACAAGCAAAGTCATTACCAGGATTTGCACCTTCCGCATATATATCGTCAACATACAAAATTTCCTCGGGTTGGAATTGAAGCGTAGGCACACTGCTACTATAACCAAGGGACATACGGCTGACGTACTTGCTCATTGTCATATGTAAGTTCTCTGCAATAGGCATATGCCAATCAATGACCTGTTCGATGCTAATTGGCTCCAAATCATGTCCTTCAGTTGCAAACAGCACGACTACATCATCTTTGACAAACAAAAATCGAAAGATTCGCTGCATTAACATGAAAGGCTTCAAGAAAAATTTGCTATGGTATTTTATAAGTGCTGGTGCAGTTCTCTTAGCAAGTTTCAATTCCAAAAATCTGTCAGCCCCAAATTTACGAAACAATCGATTGGATGGTTCCAATTTAGGCTTTCTAAGTGTGATAGTTGGGTGTGAGATTCTTGACTTGAATCGAATGACGCCACTGTAGTGAATTGTTTTGGAATTGGCTGTATGTGATTTCATATATGAGGTGGGTGATGGCGTGTCTGGTGTGACAGGTGTCAAAGCTGGGGTAGCTGTTTGAAGAAGTGTTCGTCTAACGTATGACCACACGTTATCAAAACACCGGTCCATACGTGTAAACGCCAATGCGGTTACTTTTAAGCCAAGACGCACTTCATGATTCCATTTCACCATGGTCTCGTACATTTGAGAAGGGTCGAGACTGGCTGTTTCCAAAAAGCTGTAAAATACAGAAGAAGGCAGATCGGACCATTGGAGATCATACGATTGAAGAAAACGCGCAACTTCAAATAAAAAGATCCAAGGTACGCCCTCAAGCGATGAAGGGGGAAGACTAGGACTACTGAGAACATTGCCTTTTTTTAAAAACTCTTTTTCTTCCGATAAATAACCTTCAGGTAACGACACAGGGCGTGAAGAAGTGGTCGGTTTAGGAATATCAATGATATTAGGTGGAGGCTCTGACTTTATCTTTTTAGGAGTTGACAAATCAACAGCTTCTTCAAGTCTCTCTCTTTTTTTAAAAGATTCTTGAGTAAGTTGCACTAATTTACTATCGTCAATGTTGTCAAATTCGTCAAATTCGTCTTCGTCTTCAGTTGCTATTTATGAAATAAAAGGAATAAGTAAAGATGCTGTAAGAAGCGTGATGCCAAAAAAGCTCACAAAATATTTCAAGTTCTGAATCGAGTTGAGAGATAAAGTCGCCTAAGGTCTTGTTAGTTTTTGGCATTTGTAAAAACCGTTTTACGATTTCTTGAAGTTTTGCTTCACTGAGTAATAAGACAATCTGCTGCATTTTGCTGATTTCAGGTGTAGTTGACGTGTTTAAAAGCGTTTCTAGTTGACGTGACAGCTTCAAATTGTTATAGATCTGTTTGGCACATCGTATAACAATAGGATTGATAGTAGACATGACCTTTTTAATTGCAAAAGAATATTTGCAAAATAAAATGTATTTGAAAAATGTAATTTTTTTTTTTATAGTGCAGTCAATTATTGTTTACGTGTTGTTAAGGAAGACAGCTTTAACTGAAAGATTGAAAAGTTGGATGCAGTACTTTGTGGATCATAGTGTTTATCTTTCTTTATGACAACGTAATTTAATCTTTTTGTAAGTTAGCGCGATTGAGAAGAAGAATTCAGATCAGCAGGCAACAGACTGACTTTGAGCCCAGGACAAATTGTGTTCTTGATAGATTGGTCTTAGTATCATTTTGAAAGGTAAAATGTTTTGATTGAAGATAGGAGCTCCCTTACACAGTAGCAATATCTATCACCTATGACTAAAGCCCAAGGAAACATGTATTCGGATAGCCACAATAGGTTGCCTCTGAAATATCTAACGTTGATGGTGAATCCCAAAACTTATGATAAGACAAAGCTTGCTTATATCGCTAAGGCAGTCACCGGACATTACTCGAGCCCCTTAAATACATTTCTTGCTAAAATGAAGAAACATTCTAGAATAAAACATCAGTATCAACTTGCGATGGAATACGATACACATACATAATATTCATAGCGCGACTGATACACATAGCAAAGCATGTTTGGTCATCACGAGGAAAACTAAATGTCACACGCCAGCTCCTCACAAGATTGAGTTAATTTATCGCATACTTCACCACCAATAGTTTACCCATAAGTAGACTTTTTCAAAGACAACTAGATGCTTAAGTGTTTTGACAGCCTAAATTCGCAACTAATCTATATGGTATAACTCCCCTCCCCAAGAAATAGACGCTGATTTTAACCAAGTATCTATTTCACTTGAGGCTTAGTTATAATAGTCAAACGCCTTGGCTGTTGAAATATTGGGTATGTATAGTTTCTTAGGTTAATTTTCTATTTGACGGGTTCCAAAAATAGGCCAAACAACTTAAATGTGTCGTAGCACTTTATAGCTTAAATTTCTTTTGGACTAAGAACGTCATAATGTAGTACTACAACTTTGGAGAAAACCCGTAATTTATTATTGCTCTGTATTTGAATTCCTTTGTTGATGAAATAACGTGTGCTACGGTGTATGTACGTGATATACCGCCGCTAGGAAATGCAGTAAGTAGCTCTCTTTTTTTTTGGATAAAGCATTGACATAGCTAAATTGATAGGTAATCAATAAGCTTTATGCATTTTAAATCAAAAACTGTATGAAATCATTTCGCGTTATCGAGAAGGAAGTCAGACAACGCCGTTTGAAAACGCATTGTCTTTTAGTGTTGTAAATGGTAGCGTTATGTTGAAATAATGGCGTCAAATTAAAAAAGGAAAACAAGTAACAATTATCCTAGTTTGGGCATTTGGCCTAATTTAGTAATTCGAATCAATAACAATAACAAAAAAAAAAATTCAATATAAACACCTTATTTCATCATTGTTAAGTTTTCTTCTTCTTCATTATTTAAATTCAAACAATGGGATTCTGTATTTATTGCAATCAAAATGTAGTTAGTGACACTTCTTGTCCAAAATGCTACAGAACAATCACCAACAAAAACGACAAAAAACCCTTTGGCTCCATCTTTGCTGCCCCTCAGAAAAAAGTGAATCAAACAGATAAATGGCAAGACACGTATGTGAACTCGCTCCAAAGTGTAACTTTTAAACTAACAGTTTCATATCTTTAGCTATAGTAAAAAGGCCATTTTTACCCATGATTCTGCTGCCATCAAAACTAAACAAACACGTAAAATGCCTCAATTTACAAACACTGAAGTTACCACTGTTATGAAGATGTGTCTGAACTGTAAAGAAAAGAAGGAAACATCCAAATTGGGTGCTCTTAGCACAACTTTCTATTGTAATTCATGCTTAACTGAAAAGTTAACATGGTAAAGCAAAAAAAAAAAAAAAAAAAAAAAAAAACAGTTTTTTGCACAAGTTTGTGGAACTAATTACCTTATTTTTTTTTCTAGTCCTGCATGCCAAAAACACTTTACCGAATCAGAAAACAGAACACAGTACAATCAACACGTATATCATACAGCCTGCTTTAAATGCAATCAATGTAAAAGTTCTTTAAATCCTATTTTTACCGTTCTTGATAATGATGGAAACCCTTCTTGTCGCGTTTGCCAATTCAAAAACAACAACGAACAAACCTCATTTGGTGCAAGCATGTCAACACCTCTCCGTACCTCTTTAGTGGCTTCAAGGTCTACTTTAACCAATGGTACAAAATCAATCATGGACAGTCCACTTTATACCAAATACCAGCAACAAAGAAGAGCTTCTGTACTTGATGCACAAAACACAATTCGTCAGGAACAAGAGCTCCGAATGAGCCAAAGAGATCTTGCCTCCAGATCAACCTCTCTCATTCCAACAGACACGCTCCTAAGAAAACTATCAAGAGATATTACTCCTAATGCAGAACCTCAACCTGAGCCATCTAAAAGCACCACCATTGCTCCCCGCCGCAAACGGGTTGTCAAGAGACCATGTACAGAATGTGGTTTACATGTTTCTAAAAAAGATTACCGCGGCCTTCGTGTTCAACCAGATCAAGTTATTTGTTTTCATAAAAATTGCCTATTTTGTGCAAAATGCCATCAAAACTTTAATAGCTTAGAATTCTGTACAGATGGTAAAAAATTTTACCATACAGAGGTAAAAATAGACAAAACGAACAAAAACAAAATAGACGTTTGACTCTCTTTTATTTTTTAAGTGTTCTAATATTCAAACCCCCTCTTTATCAAGGCAAGGAACACCTGTGAGTGAAGAAGAAGAAGAGTTTCCTCAAACACCTCCTCCACAAAATACTTTCTTTGATATTGTTTCTGATTCACCTACACTTGTTGAGCCTTTAGACACTTTTCCTCATCCTGCAAAAAAAGAAGCTACATCAGAAATAGAAGTGACGGAGATTTCGTGTAATGCATGTGGTATGACGGTAACTGATACTTATCTAGAACTCGCCAATAATGTGTATCATAAAGAGGTATGTCATCTAATCTCCTAATAACTCATTCACCTTACTAAAATTGGTATTTCATAAACATAGTGCCTTTTATGTGCAGGCTGTAACAAGACAGTACCCACAGAGCGTCAATTAGTGAAACACCAAGATAAAATCTATTGTGACCATTGTATACCCCCCTCTCAAGAAAAAACAACTACAAAGAGGCCTTCTGCGCCAACAGATCTAAAACTTACAATTAACCCTGATTTGCCTAAAAGAAATCCTACTGTGACAACGCCTTCTGATATTTTCAAATCAAGAAAGAAGGTCCTGCCTCGCTTGGGTGGAGTTCGTACATGCGCTCGATGCAATGAGAGTATGCCTTTCTCAGATACACAGCCAGGACCTAATGCAAGTCGATGGCACAAGAAATGTTTACGCTGTGCTGGCTGTAATAAACAAATGGACTCTGCTGCTCATATGACAGTGAACAAAGAAACTGGTCTGTGCTTGGTTCATTGTCGTGGCTGCTTAGATGATACACCAGCACCAAGATTTGTCCGCAAAGTTTAAATACAGTACTTTATTCCGAGTTATCTTATAAATAAAAAGGACAATCAACTTCTGATTGTCATTTATACCTTTATTATACAGCTACTTGTCTAGTAATAATAATGCTGAATACTCTCGCGATTTAACTTTTTTCTATTGTATATTGGGCCAAATTGAATTCTATCTGTAAGGGCAGTGATATAGAAGACTGTTTAATAGAGATGCAGTAGCTGCTTTCAGTTTTCGCTTTATTTTTTGCTCTCCAAGACAAGACGCGAAAAAGCAATCATGTGTTTGCATTATTGATAGGATAAAAATGTCGGAGATCGAATTCTTGTTCCACAGGTTAGGAATTGGCAGAGAGAAGAACAAAAATCCCAAAGATCTCCACACATAGTTTGAATCTTCCTCTTTTCCCCGTCGACATAAGCATCTGGTATGTCGAACTATTTTAATCTAAAGGACTTGTTTGAATTCGTATATGATGGATGGATGATATTGAGTGTTGGATATAAAAACGATAATTTATTAATTCGAAATTTGGAATTTTGTCAATTAAATTCATAATGTTCATATACAAAAAAAAAACAAGATCCTAATGACTTTTAGTCAATGGTTTTATTAACATAAGTTGGTTCTTAGGGCATAATTTTACAATGAAGGATATCTACAAGTCTGACGAACTCACCATCCCCGAAGGTGTCAAGGTTTCTATCAAGTCCCGTCAAGTTACCGTTGAAGGTCCCCGTGGTTCTCTCACCAAGAACCTCCGTCACTTGAACATTGAAATCACTGTTGTTGGTGATAAGGTCAAGTTCGTTGTTCACCACGGTCTCCGTAAGCACGTTGCCTGTATCCGTACTGTTCGCTCTTTGGTCAACAACATGATCACTGGTGTCACCAAGGGTTTCGAATACAAGATGCGTTACGTTTATGCTCACTTCCCCATCAACGTTATCATTAACGATTCCGCCGATGCTGTTGAAATCCGTAACTTCTTGGGTCAAAAGGTCGTCTTCCACGTCAAGATGCGTGAAGGTGTCACTGTTGCCGCCTCCAAGGCTCAAAAGGATGAACTTGTCTTGACTGGTAACTCCCTTGAAGCCGTCTCTCAATCCGCTGCTGATATCCAACAATCTTGTCTCGTCAAGAACAAGGATATCCGTAAGTTCTTGGATGGTATCTACGTCTCTGAACGTAACGTCATTGAATCCGCTTAAATTGCAAGATAAAAAACCCCCCTTCCACCTTACTTTATTTTGAAAATAAAAAAAAAAAAAATTAAGTTGGAATATCTTTAAAATAGGTGGTATCGTTGTTTTTATTCTATAAATATGTACACTGAAAGTAAGGTATTAAAACCCCAAATAACTGTATTCACCAAGATGTTCTGGAGATTTGTAATCGTTGTCTGCATAGTAAGGAAATGGATTAGCTGTTCGTACTGCTTCAAAAGTATGATCCACTGTATGATGATCTTTATCAAAAAAAAAAAAAAAAAGTGTGTTACACTCAGCTATCTTCACTCACTAACATGTTTTGCTTACCGTTTGTAAATGTGCCTTTTTCCATACAATGACCACATAGATCCACTTCCTCGCTCACATCACACACTGTACATTTATAACGCACACCAACAATAGGTTCTGTTCCACAATCATCGCACTAAACAAAGATGAGTACAGTCACTTTTATTTGCCTTACTTGTTTCTTACAGCATATCCTTCATGAATAACCAGTTCGCTTGATGTTGTGTTTTCATTTGGCTAAATAAACATCAGTTATTCACTGTTATTTACTCTTTAATGCTTATTCTTTTACATTCTGTACTGATTTCATCATTTCTGCTACGTTTAAATCATTTTCTTCGTCTGACATAAATATCGCTGGTGGTCCTTGGGCATTGGAGTAATGAGCACCAGAGATCCTGCTATTCGTAATACCGCCGGAGACAATACTATTATAACCCATGCCTGATGTCCTTGGTACTCTATTCTGATTTGATTTTGGTTTATTTTTTATCTTTGTCTTGGGCCTTTCTCCTTTAGGTAAACTTGATGGCTATTTGTGTATAGATGAGTATCAAAAGAGCTGGCAACCAATCGACTTACCGGAATAGTAATTCTTCCAGGAACGGGCAATCCTAATTTGGCTAATTTGATGAAATATTTTTGCACTCGACTTGCCACTTGTCTCGGTGTTCTTGTTCCCAACGCTTTGGAGATCTTGTTGAATCGTTGTGCTTGGACTGGCTCGTCAGGGTAAATAACTAATAATTCTTGCAGTCGTTTCTAATGGATATCCTGTAAGCAAGAGCAGAAAAAATTAGCATTTTATTTTTACCTGTTCTTCATCCGACCATGGCTGCTTAAACGTTGCATTATTTTGTGAATTGGAGTCCTACATATATATGTGAATAATAGACTCTCTCTCTCTCTGTGTGTGTGTATGAATATTACAGTTGAATCCATCGAGAAGCAGTCATCAGGTGTACGAGGTTCAATCGATTGCAATCTAGATACAGTGTGACTATATGATGCGTATAAGCAATGGATCATGATAGATGTATGCTGCAATTTATACCTTTCTGTTTCCGACACTTCCATTGAACTGGCATGTAAATCCATTCCTGTATGCATCATCGAGGCCCTTCGTTTGCCTATACCTTTACCAGCGTGCGACGCTTTTGAATAGGTTTGTCTCGGTCGAGTCATGGATTGAGGCGTTGTCTTTGTACCCACAACACTCTCTGCGTCCCCTTCTTCCTCATCGTCCGAGAAATCAGAAACTGAGTTGGCGCGTGATGGCATTTGACTTAGAGTGAATGTTGCTTTGGCTAGCTCTTGCTGCATATATTGGGCATTTGCTGATGGGGTTGACGTTGAGTTATATTCTGCTGGCATAGGCGTATCGATAATGTTACAAAAAGAAGATTTATTGGCTTGATAGTACTGTGCAAGACTTTGAATTGCATTATGTTGTTGAGTAAGCCTTGACTCTGGTACAAATCGATATCTATTCCAATCAATGGGTGGTACCGCGACGACCTTTTGCAGTGGAGGAGGTGCTTTTCTTGGTTTCTTTCTTTGTCTTAGATCAACTACAAATGCGTATGGATCTTGAAGTGCTTCTGTTTTTAGGGCCTTTAAAGTTTCAACATCGTCAGTTGCTATTTTTAATTGCTTTTTTAGAATGTCTAATGCTTTTAAAACGAGTTGATAACTATACACAAATATAAGAATAAAAAAAAATTTTTTTTTTTTTTTTATTAAACATGTGGATCGCTTTTACTCTTCATTTTTGTCGAGATCTAAAAGGCTATTAGAGTCTTCTGTGTTTTTGTCTTGAGCTGCTTCTGTTAATGTTGGCGGTGGTGAAGACATTTCTATAGATAGCCTAAAAGAAAAAAGAAATGGGAGTTAGTAAGCCTCCGAATACATGCCTTGAAATAGCAGAGTTTTTTACACTTTAAATTCAGACGATGTTTTCTGAGCGAATCATAATTCTTTTCAGACAAATTGCTTACCTTTTCTGGACAGGCTAAAAATGAAAATTTAGAATATAGAGATGTTTAACCTCAAAAAATATGTATACTCATATTGGGTGGTAGTAGCTAGTTCACCGTTTATTAGTGGCGGTGGCAGTGGCGCTATAAAAAAAATGTGATTGCTGTCCCTTTTTGTTGACAGCTGCCTCCTACAGGTTGCCATTTTTATTTTGTCTAAAAACGGTACGCGTTTGTCCAAATAGTAACTTTGATTGGTCCAGAAAAACTAGCAACTCTGAATTTAAAGTGTTACAGATGTCCCTCTTTCTATCTGTTTTTGTTTTAGATTTGAGCAAAAATGATAAATTCGCTTTTTGTCATTAACAATCAAGGGTAATTATAACAGAATATATGGCTTTCGAGGTTGTTAATTTTCGAACGAGTAGAAAGATTATTATAGAAAAGCACTGGCGTGGTATTATAAGTAGACAAATTGTCGATGTATTCAACGATGAATGTAAAAAGTTCATGAACTCACTTCCCGGTTCAATGGAAGACAATGGAGCAACGGGATTAACTTTGAAAGAACCTTTTTTTACTCGAGATGACGTGCCTCCAGTATTAGAAACGAATAAATATTGGTTATTGAATGTGTTGCGAGATGACTTGACTTGGCTATGTCCTGTAGAAAGAGAAGGTAAAGTGTAAAAGGCGAGTGGTGTCTATTGTATATTGACAATGTGTATAGTGGATCCTATGCTTGTGTTTGAATTTATTCATCGTATTTTGGATATTTTACATGATTACTTGAGTGAAGTGTCCGAATCATCTATTCGAGAGAATTTCGTGACAGTGTATCAGGTACTTGCGAATAAGGTGTGTATATGTCAAAGCTAAAACATAAGATAGTTATTGGAAGAGATGATGGATTACGGTTATCCTTTGACAACAGAACCTAATGCTTTGAAAGAGATCATTATGCCACCTACCATGATGAATAAAATGATGACATCTGTGGGAGCTGCAGCAGGGTAAAGTAATCAACCTAGACTCATTCAGGTTGCCGTATACTGACTTCACAATTAGAGTTGTTCCTAAATTACCACAAAGTATGTCCAATATCCCTTGGAGAAAGGCTGGCGTCAAATATACACAAAATGAGATCTATTTTGATATTATTGAAGAAATTGATGCGACTGTCGCAGCGTAAATATCTATAAATATTAGTAGGATGAAGGCTAACTATATACTTAGAAATGGAACTGTTGTGTCTTCAGAAATTCATGGTAGCGTGCAAACAAACTGTAGGTTATCTGGTATGCCTGACTTGACATTGAACTTTCTTAATACCAAAGTGATTGACGATATTAGCTTTCATCCGTGTGTCAGGTAAAGAATAACCATTGATACAGCACGCGTCAAAAGTTAATATGTGTATTAGATATCGTAAATGGGATAGCGAAAAAGTCTTATCCTTTGTGCCTCCCGATGGCCAATTCAAATTAATGTCTTATAGAGCTTCTTTATCCCCTTATCAAGCGATGCCATTACAAATTAAACCACAAATGATACCGAGTAAAAATGGAGGGAGATTTGATATCAGCGTGCACCCGAGATCAAGTGATGGTAAAGCAATTGAAAAGGTCGTCTTGACTTTACCTATGCCAAAGAGTACAACCAATGTCAATGCTACATGTAATATGGGACAATACATGTACGATCCTGTGAACAAGACACTTAGCTGGGATATTGGAAAATTAACACAAAGAGATAGAACGCCTGTATTATCTGGCACATTTAGTTCAACGTAAGAAAAAAAAAATCTTGTCTTGATTCACTGACTGATATTGTTGCAGTGAAGTGAATCCTGAAATGGGTATGAATATTGGTGTAGACTTTCAAATCAATATGTACGCAGCATCTGGA
The DNA here is from genome assembly GCA_000697295.1 of Mucor indicus B7402. Taxonomy (NCBI): domain Eukaryota; kingdom Fungi; phylum Mucoromycota; class Mucoromycetes; order Mucorales; family Mucoraceae; genus Mucor; species Mucor indicus. The sequence goes on along the minus strand of JNEK01001358.1, from coordinate 11,550 downwards.
CTTAAAGTAGACAGTCTTCGATTGTTTCATGAAGCCTATAAACCATATAAGGTAAAAGAAAGAAAAAGCTAGTTTTTATTATTATTGCTCTAAATCATACAAATAGGGTGTTAAAAGTATAACAAAGGCTGGTAAAATCCATATCAGAACCACTTAGCTATTAGAATCTGTTGTAATGATAGAATAAAGAGGTTCTAAAATACGCGTATTTTCTTGAAACAAAGTGAGGGAAGTACGATGCATATCTGATGCTACATTTTGTATTTCCAGAAACGTACATTGATGCGCGTTTAACATGACATGAAAGAAATGAGTCCATAGACTTTTATGCCAGTACCTCTTAATTGTTTGTTGTATTTTAAAAGAAGACGTATTTTTGTTGTATTTCATGGGCGTGCCAAATAATAAGAGATGGACTGCAACAGCCAACTGCCAATAATCTGCATGAAAAGGCAAGAAAGAGGTTTGAAATAGGGGATAGTCAGTGCTAGCGTCGTTGATCCAAGTGGCGCGACAGAGTGTATTGTGCTGGAGAGGGGATAAAGCAGGTGTATAGATTGACTGTCCAAAATCAATCAAGATTAGTTTTGGCATGGCCTGATTCAAGTCTTGAACAGAAGAAAGGGTAGAATGTGGTTTAATCATAATGTTATCCAATTTGAAATCATTGTGTGAGATACGATAGTCTTGATGAAGCACCAACAATTGCTCTAATAATTTCCAAGTAAAAAGTAGAACAATAGACTCTGGTAAACAGGAAGTCTTGAAGTGACGACGATAGCGATTGAAGAAATCCAAGAGTGTGCCATAGGGTAAATGCTGCATAAATAAGAAAGTAGCGTCTGCATAGTGTTGACATGCAAAGACGGGGAGGATAAAGTCTTTCAAGGACTGCAGTTGACTCAAGATAAAGAACTCCCAAGGATGAGGAGGCTGTTGAATTTTCAATGCGTAAAAACATGATTGTTGGGAGAGGTCTTGTACGAGATAGACACAAGCAAAGCCGCCTTCACCAAGCTTCTTTACGATATGATAAGGTGTGTCTTTAAGATTAAATAGACTTTCTTTTTTCTTCATAGCTTTTATCTTGTTGATAATAGGCTCGGCTGGCTTGTTTAAATCAGAATAGTAATGTGGATAATTTGAAAAACCTTGTGATAGTAAGATAGATTGAACAGTTCTAGATGTAAGAGGTAGTTTTACTATATCTTCTTTAAAGGTAGTGTGTTGCTCCTTTTTTGGAAGATAGTGATGTAGTGAGCGATATTCCTCAAAAGAGTAAGAATATTGAAGGCATTCTTTCAAAAGGTCTTTTCTAATAAAATGATGTAACTTTGTGTGTATCCAGAATAACAGTTGATTGCCTTGTAAAGAGTGAGTACTATCAGTACTGCTTTTGATATTGTTTGCCTGAAATAGATTGAATTGAATAGATTTATTAACAGTTTGCCTATAACAAGATAAAGTATTCTTTAATCTATTCATGGGTTGAGCATTTCTTTTTAATCCTAATAATAAAGTAGCTTCTACTTGATTAAACCTAGTATTTTAATACAGTGAGTATTTATTTACACTGACTATGTACTATTAACTACACAGTACAGTCTTTGGTCAATTAACTCTGAGGCGAGTGTTTCATATAAAATGGCTAGTTTATCTCCAATGTGATTTTCTATCAGTCCAAATAAAATAGGTAAAATAAAAGGCTTGCTGTGCTCTTTATCGAGATAGAATAAAAAGATAAACCACAACTTCAAGTAATGAGGAGAATTCTGATATCTTGGATCGTCTTTATATCTGTTCAAAATGAATTTGACTAGTTTTCTAGCTTCATTAAGCTGATTTTCATTTAACAACTTTTCTATTTTCTTTTGGTAATAAGATAAAGGATCATCTTTATTAGTATAGTATTTAATGACAATCATTGAGGTATGAAAAAAAAGAAAAGAAAATGTGTTTGACAACAATATGCATGCAAGTTAATCGTGATAGGCTTTAATTTCTAGTAGCGGTAGTAGTATCGTTCATTGAATCCCAGTTTTCAGGCTTTTCAGAGGGAGCAGGCTTAGAAGTAGTAGACAGTAATAGTTTAGAGAGATCAGACCAAGGTAAATCTGTAAAAGTAGAATTCTCTGGAGTTATTATGCTTGGGTCTTCATTGATTAAATTGGGAATTGTTTTGATATGTTGAAGAAGCTTGAGTCCAGGATCCATTTGTGTATAATAATAATAATAATAATAATAAAAAAAAAAAAAGAGTAAATTTTGCAGGGTTTTTATAGTTATTTTCACTATGCATAATAATAATTCTCTATCATTATCACCCACCTTATCACGTATCAATGTTTTCCGCGTAAAGAACTGAGAAATTCCGCGGAACACCTCCAAAGTCCAGAACCCTTTTCAGGTACACACTACTCTCTCTCTTTCTGTCTGCTAAAAATAGTATCCTGGGCTTTTATTGGCGCTGAAATTGTCGTCACTATTATTTTTTTTTTTTTTTTTCTTCTATTTTTCCTTTGTTTCTTGGCCATTAAATAATGACTTCAACCCTAATGCAACAACCTTCAACTCAATTTGCTGATTCTTTTTGGGTAATTGAATACTGTCTAATTAAAAACACTTTCTAATGCAATAGATAAAAGGACGAACGATATAAAGGAGTAGATATTGTATTAAGTCGATTAAGAAAATCAAAAGACACCTGTGAACAAATAAAAAAACTATATGAAATTCGGTTAGAAAATACAAGCAAAGTTAGTAGAAAAGATAGCTAATACCTGATTTAGTGCTTCAATTGAACAAGAATATGGAGAAAAGTTATTTAAATTAGCACAAAGTACGAGAATAGGTGAATTTGAAGAAAACACGTTTGCAGAGACATTATCTCGTATTCCTCAAATATTCGAAACAACAGCTCGTGCTCATATTGATCTAGCTCAACAATTAAAAGATCACCTTGAATTACCGCTGGACGGTTTCTTAAAAGATCAAAGAGAAATCAGAAAAGTGGAACAACAAAAAATAGAGAATTCAAAGCAACTCAAGAATCTACATAAGGCTGATGTTGCACGAGTAAAAATAGAATCAAAAAAAGTAAAAAATAAACAGCATAGAATTTAACTTATTTTTAGGCAAAAGAATATTACTCAAATGAATGTAAGAAATTAACAACATTAGAAGCCCATTTATTTGAATTAGTGGATCAATACAACAACAACAATAACAATGTATTGGAAGATATTTATAAAGTAATAACAAGAAATAGTAAATTATATTGTCTTACCATGTTTCTATTAGATTGAAAAGGAAATTGAAGAACAAAGGAAAATGGTGGCAGTTGCTGGTAAAACATATTTTTATTTTCTATGTATGCATAGGTCCTTAATCTTTTTGTTAGATCAAGTGTATCAAAGATCTGTTGATAATTTAAATAATATCAACGAAAAGTGGATCAATGATTGGACTTCAAGTGCAAGTAAATTTCAAGAAATGGAGGTCAAAAGGATTAGTTATTTAAGAGATACACTTTGGAGGTAAGAGAGAACCTAGAAAAAAAAAAAAAAAAAAAAAAAAAAAGAGGGCATATGCTTATCCTGTATTAGCTTTTCTAATATGACAACAACTACTTTGACGGTTGATGAAGAGGTAAGTCGTTTCATTGATACATGTACAAAGCGTAGATGCTCATTTCTTTTGCAAGTGTTGTGATCGTATTCGTTCTGCTTTGGAAATAACAGACGTGAATAAAGATATGGCTTTATTTGTACAACATTACAGCACAGGAACAAATATACCAGGTAAATACAAATAGAGCGTATACATGTGCATATTATTCATATAGAATAGCTCCTTCAAACTACGAAGTCCTCTATCAACCCACACCTATCCATCTCCCTTCCTTATTGAAATCGCATGAACCCGCTACGAATCAAAGAGACTCCCTCACTATCTTGACAAATCCCGATGAGGAATTAAAATCTGTAGACCGTCAATTAAAACAACTAGAAGTTCAAGGAAGTCGCTCAGACGTGGATGACGACGAAGAAGAAGAACGCCAACCATTATCAGGCATGACCAATAACACAGATCATAGTAACGGTCCTGTCAGTACTGCCATCAAAGAAGTTGAATATATGCTAAATCAAAATCACGAACCTGTTCAATCACCTGAACCAATCATCGCTCATGAAAGACAGATTACTTCTTCTTCCCAACTCATCACAGACGACTTCTCCACAGGCATTTATAATGCTTTAGGTATGGATAGTCAACAAGAATTAAATAAAAACGAATCCCAGGTTGAACTCGCTCCATTATCAGCTGAAACACCTGTTCTCCCTTCTTTTGATCAACAGCAAACTCAAGAATCTTCAAAATACAAACCCATGCCTAACCCTAATTATAATAACAATAATCATACCCCCTCTGTAGGCATTCGAACCTCATCGTTAAACATAAAAAAAGAAGATCTTCCAGTACCCATCAAATCTGAAGACGATGATGAAGACGAAGAGGAGCACGAATATCATCAACGCATGCCTAGACTTCCGCCAAAAGACGAAAAATGGATGATTTCTTCGATTCGTAGACCTCAACAATTACCTGTACGTACCTTAAATGCTAAGATATTCGATAGTACATCATCAGCTCGCAGTAGTGTGATATCACCCAATCAATCCTTGGATTATGTGGAAACAACGAAGGAAGAGGAAGAACCTTCACGCCAACCTAAACCTCATCGACCTGTTGTTCCTCTTACAATTGATATCCCTAATGCAATCCCCAAGCAGAAACAGCAAGAAAATACGAATGCTACAAACTACGCTCAAAATGCTGCTCAACAAGTAATCGAAGAAGGCAGACGATTATCACAAATGTCTCCTATACCTCAAAAGCTAGAATTGCAACCTCAACCAATGGACATGATGCGTTATTCTCAACAAGTCAACACTAACCCCATGGAAGAAGGCGGTATTCGCCCTGCACCATGGCAAGAAGACTTTAATACAGACGATCAGATGGTACCTAATAATCCACATATGTCAGGTTACTATGGAAACGGCTATCATCATCCTCCGGGCGGTAATTACACTCCTGGCCCCCCTGGCCCACGAGGATCTTCTCTCACACCTGGAATTCAACAGCAACAAGAACAAGAAAAGAAACGATTTGGTGGCAAGAAAACGTCCGAGCCTAAATCTACTACTTCGAAAGAACCTAAATCAGGCCGATTCTCTCTCGGATTCTTTAACAAAAAAGATAAAAAGAAAGAAAAGGAAAAAGAGCCTCCTATCCTTGAATCTAACAATTTCAATATTAACAGACCTTTAAGTCAACAACAAATAATATATCAACCCAAACAACCTTCTTTACAGGAATTCTCAGATAGAAAAAGTAATCATAGTGGATCTCAGCATAATATCCCTTATCAACAACAACCGCCTCCACCACCACCACAACAACCACCAGTTAATGATTATAGTCGATTTATCGGTTTTGCAAAAGCGCAATGGCCATTTGAAGCAACCGTAAGTTCTGCCTTTTTTATTTTTCCCTTAAGAATTTGCACCTGACGCTTTTTCTTGAAAAATAGATTGATGGTGAAATGTCATTTGATATGCATGAAGTGTTGGGTATTTACCGACGACAAGCGGATGGTTGGTGGGACGCTGAGCGATTACACACTGGCCAACGTGGTTTAATTCCTGGAAATTATATGATTGATGCACCCCCTCCAACCAACTAAAAGAAGTTCTATACACATTAATTTAATAAAGTAATCATCCTAATGCAATTAATTTAATAACTACATCATATTGTTGGGACTTTTACATTAGAAGAGTTGCTCTACTTTTTACCTGAACAAAATAGCATAAAACGTGTTGTATGAACGAAAGCATTATTATGTCTTGTCCTTGTATGCTATCGCTTGTTCGAATCGATATATTTAGAAGGGTAAATAAAAGGAAGACTTAATAACTAGCTGAAAAATTTGGTTTATTTGGCATAAGAGAAAATAAAATGGAATACCTGCACGCGTTAATCGACGAGGACAAGAGTAAGTAGCAACACCAGGAGACAGCACAGCATTCCAGCACCTAAGATCAGATTCAGTGAGCCATTCAACCAGTTGATAGCCACGCTGAGTGGAGGTAGTGTCACCGAGAAGAGCAGCATGTCTTGCATTTAGATCACCACAAAAAAGTGTATTAGTTTGAGATGCATGTTGATTTATTGGTAGCTCTTGGAGCACCTTTATTGCTTCAGTATCGTTGAGTGAAGGAGGCAGATAAAGGCAATGAATCAACAGCGAAGAAATTTGGCATGAGAGTACATACGGTGAAGCCAATGGAAAATGTACAACTGGATAAGGGCACTTGGGGTTAACCAAAAGAGATACACCTTGTTGTCCACGAAAGTCACCAGCGACAGGAGTGCCATATGTATGGCACTGTTTCCAATTAGTAGCATATCTCAGAGGAGACAGCAGCCAAGTTTCAGTTAAAAAGATAAGAGAGGAGTCCGGGAGTGAATTTGTTACGAGCGATCTAGCCACCGTCCTGTAGCCACAATAACCATCACCAACAGTGTCAGAAAGATGGGTTACAGTGACCGCCAACTTCACACTTTCTGACTTCTTAACCTACATAAACACACAAACAACGTCAGGATACAAATTAACTAAACTCTTACAAAAGAACTTACACCTTCAGCAACATTTACAGTACACTCAAATGTCATCTCATCATGGTCGCGAATAGTAACACTATTCTTGCCAATCTCCCACTCTAAGCTCTTCTGTTTTTTGGTATACATTACTTTGAAGGCACGACCATTTTTCTTATAATCAAAATAGACTCTTCTGACTCGATCATTTTTAACGATTCTGACGAAATTGTCATTACCAAAACTATCTCGCTTAACATGCTGAAAACGTGATTTCCAGTTGAGGCTGAAAGAACCTGAGTGAGAAACTTTTTTTTTTCGTGAGCTTTGTCCTTTGCTGTCTTCTTTTTTTTTGGTGGCAAATTTTTTGCAATACGTGATGCCGTTGTGTGGTAATCTAGTAATTATTGAGTTGAAATAAAGTAAAAGTTTCATTAAACAAAAGACATAAGAACTGCTGTATTTCGTGTTTATACTCCACGGAAAAGGTTCCACACAATAATAAATTTGTAATTCTAAATTTAATATTGTTGGTGAAGTTCCTTTCGTTCTATCAATGTGTCTACTCGTCATCGAGCTCTTTTGTAGAAATCGCCAAAGGCAAAATAGCAGAGCAACAGATCTCCTATTATCCAGTAACCTTTCTGCACGGGTGTAAAGATTACACGAAGTTGTGCTAAGGTTGGTGACTGTTTAACGACGATAAAATGACATAGACAAAAGTGTGTGTGCCGGACATCTGCTGGACAGCTTTACAACACACACACACACTTTTGCACACAGACATACAAATTTTTGCACACAAACACACACTTTTGCACACACACACACACACACACACACACAGACACCAAATTTGAGGGTCAGACCAAAGATTATGTAAGTTGTTAAGTTGCTACTGATTTTCTGGAATAAAGTTACATTTTCTATTTGCTTTATTTAAATAACTTTCTAAATGAATTCTGAAAACAACAACATTGTCTACACCTTTGAAAACATCTCAGGCTTTGAATTTAGTTCCATGACCGAGATCAGAGATGCAATTAAGGAATGCGCTCAATATGCTGGTTTTGCTGTCAGTACCCGAAGCAGCAGAAGTTCGTATCTTTTTATGGCATGTTACCATTATGGTGCTTCTCGTTCGCCAAAGACAGCCGATAATCTCGGCGGATCAACTGCTCCGAGCCCTTCTGCTCTTAAGCCTCGTGAAAGACTCTCGCAAAAGCAAGGTTGCCCTTTTGCAGTTAAAGCTTCTCCACGGGGAAACCCAGATGGTAGTATAGTATGGCGTACTACGAGCATTTCAGTCCCTGATGCCCATAACCACCCCATCGCCAAGAATATCTATTCTTACCCAATGAATAGACACACCAAGACGGCCGATCAAAAACGACAAGTGCTCCAAATGCTACAATCATTCGCTACCAACACTAGTATTGCTCGCATGATGAATGCCGCTGGTGTCAGTAGGACCCCTAAGGACGTAGCCAATTTCCGGAACGACATGAACACCTTCTTGAAAGGTAACGACGAGATAAAAAATCTCATTTTGGACTTGGAAAGTAACGGATATCCCGTGGCCTACTCTGTTTCTGCAGCTGCAAAAAGGAAGAAAACCCTTAAATGTATATTTTTTACACATGAATCCGGGATCTCTTTGGCTCGTCGATTCAATGAAGTAATGATCGTTGATGCAACTTATAATACCAACCGATCCAAATTGCCTTTTGTCAATGTTATTGGTGTTAGCAACGTTGGTTACCCCAACTTAATGTCTTTTGGGATTGCAGGTGGTTGGATTATAGATGAAACTGTTGATTCCTATGAATGGTTTGTAAAACAATTAAAACATGCCATCTGGAAAAAAGAAAACACCGGTCCATCCATAATCATCACAGACCGCGAACAAGCTCTATTGAAGCCCCTTATGGGCTTCTTTCCTGATTCCAAAAAAAATTATGCCATGCTCATCTCAGAAGAAACTTCAAAACCAAGCTCTTGAGTTACTTTAATGATTATGAAGAAATTGAAAAATCAATCAATTACATGATGTGCACCGATTTCGACAACAAGATTACTGGCTTGAAGGAAGCAGTTTTGAACGATCAACTGTTCAAAAAATGAATTGCTATGTATGAAAAAGAAGCGAAGGAAAACTCCAGTGATCCCAAAACTGTTGTGAACTACTTAAACCTGTAAGTTCCCAATTTAGCTGAACAAATATCACAGACTGAAAACTAAATATCATATATGACTTTTACAGAAAGCTAAAAAATAAAGAGCTTTGGGCCGGCTGCCACGTTGGTAACTACTTTAGCTTGGGGTGTAATACAGCTAACCGTGTCGAAGGTTTCCATGGCGATATGAAGAGAAATGTCTCTGCGGCAAGTGGCATGTATATTTCTTTTAAAGCAATCGACGCATTCTATAGATTAAAGGTAAAGCTTATAGGATATAATGTTAAATCCGGCCTATGTACACCGGCAAATAATTGATCATAGCGCTAACATATGAAATTAATATAGCGCGATAATTTAGATAAACAATTCGATAAAGAAGTCTTTAGTGTACCTTTATATGTTTCGGAAAGACACAAATTTCATATCTCTAACCTTGTACATAAAGTTTCTCTTTTTGTACTCAATATCAGATCATCAAAGAAAAAATAGCGTTCCTTGATACCTGCTCTACCTTCCTTTATCAACAATGTCCATGCAAAATCAGAGTTCAATATGTTTTACCTTGTCGTCACGTGCTACCTCGCCAAACACCTATTCCTCTTGCAAGTATCCCTCTTAGATGGCACCTATTTGAAACCAAAAGCGAACAAAATAATGGAAGACCACAACAAATGAACAAAAAAATACAAATAATACAGAAGAAAAAGAACAAAATCCAGAAAATACTAACGAAAAACAGCAAAAAATTCCAGATAACATTGAAGAAAAACAACAAAAAAACGAAAACAAATATAAAAATGATTACCAACAAAAAAATCCAGAAAACAATAAAAACGAAAATCCTGAGACAAATACAGATATTCACAATAATCAAAAAGACAACGACAAAACATTTAATTCAGCGAAAAGTAACTCATTGACAGAAGAATCATACACTAAGAATGTAGATATAACTGATGATGACGAAGAAGAAAATGCGAATATAGATCAATCAAAAATCTCAGTTCTCGAAAAGCTCTATAGTTTAGAAAAAAGAATCAATAGAATAGATAACAAGTATCAGCTACATGTATTGAAAAATGCATTTACCAGCCTTGAAAAAGAATTAGCAGATTTGGAAGACATTCTCCCACCCACTCCTAAAGTAAGGTCCTTTTAAGTAAAACGATTTTAGTGTGGTTAGCAAACCTTTTGTTTTTATTCAGAATAAGAAAAAGAAGGCAGGTACCTCGACAAAAAGTGACCCAATTGGACTGGAACGCGTTGAAAAGGGATTCAAAAGAGCGAAAAGAGATGCAAAGCCCAAAGAAAAAGAAGCTGCAAACAAATACGAAATACCTGAGGTATTTTTTCCGTAAGTAGTGTATAATAATAAACGTATGGTTCTACTACTGATGTATGTTGGCCTTTATTTAGTTTATCTCAGGCATCAGTAGTTTCTGGCGCATCATCAAAAGCAGCTAAAAAAAGTAAAGTCGAAATCGCAAGCAATATAAACGACGATCATATTCGTGATATCCTTGACAAATCACTAAAACTTACAGCCATTGAATCTGTATTTAGCCCCAAAGCAGACGGTAATTGTGGTTTCCGAGCCGTGGCACAATGTCTGAAGGAAAGTGAGAGCCAATGGAAGGACGTGAAGGAAGATATGATGGCTCACTTGAACGAACGCGAAGCATTCTATACGAGATTGTTTGGTATACAAGAAGCGGATCACTTGAACTGTTTTGAATGATCGCTCTGAGCCACAGGGTGATATTTCAAGATGGTTTTCAATTCCAGAGTGTGCCCTTCTTGCCAGCAATACGTATAATGTTGCGATAGATGCCTTTGGTGAGCAGGAAAACTCCTTTTACATTCCTTTCTTTGGTTCTCCAATTTCTGTAAGACCTCTTGTGTTGCAGCTTTTCAGAGGCCACTTTTACTTAATTGTGACTAAGGCTAGGTACAAGGTTCAATGGCCTAAGGTGTATCCTAGATATTCAGCTTTGTGTGCCAAAAACGGCTTTACTAATTATAGAAGCGTTTTCTTCGAAACTGCAGATGATTAACAGCTTCCTTAATAAATCAGTAAAAACACTTAATTTAAATGAGGCCCATTTGAATACAATGTAATACATTTTGAAGCGACCAATAATAGTAGTGATGTCAAAAGACAACTGTAACATTTTTTGTTACTTGAATTTTGCAAGAATTAACACGCTTTGCACCTAAAAGTCACTGCATAATTTATTATCATCATTTAAATATTTTGTAATGTAATTGAGAGGATGTAAAAAGTATAATGTGAACTTGTCGAGTCATTTATAAGACAAGAGTTTTCGCCAAGAAAAAACTTTGTATAAATGGAAACAGCTTCATTGTGGCTTTCTTAAGCTACTTCAAAGCTATTAGTAAATATTGCCATACATGCCTCTAGGGAATCGATGGTTTTGAGCAATTAACCGGAAACACTTTTTCTCATCTTAAGGCTATACAGTACTTGAGTCATTAATCATGAGTTCAACACGGCCCTAGATATTCTTCGAGCATTCGTCGCAACGCACCTGAAAATAATGGACGTGCAACTTCAGGCACTGACAGCAAAACCAGCATATTGAGCGCATTCCTTAATTGCATCTCTGATCTCGGTCATGGAACTAAATTCAAAGCCTGAGATGTTTTCAAAGGTGTAGACAATGTTGTTGTTTTCAGAATT
>JNEK01001348.1:0-16666 GCA_000697295.1 Mucor indicus B7402 | reverse complement strand
TATGACCAGCTAATGTTCGACCATTGCGAAGAGTTAATGAGATGGGTGGGTTGCTTGTTAGCTTGCAATTATCAGGTAAAAAAGTTGCTAGCATATCATTTGCAAAAATATGTACTCGACACTGGTATGTATTAGCAATCAAAAACCCAGTTTCGGGCATCAGCATGTAGCTATCACCACCGCAACTTTTACCAGCTTCGAAAAATGACAAAGATGTCTTGGGTTTCTTCAGCTCGTCATCACTATGTCCCAAGACAAATTGCAGATAATGGCTCTCGCAAGATTCCAACTCATCTAGAAGTTTTCTTTCTTACTTCCAGCTATTCCTCTTCATTCTTGCCTAAGCCTACAGCAACAGCACGAAAGCTACAATTACCGTCGCCTCGAACATCTACAACTTCTGCTACATAGTCTTTCATGAATTTTGGCATACACTCAGTCAGCATATCGGCTTCGTCTTCCGTTTTTTTTCTTTTCTTCACATCTTCTAAAACTAGTGATGATATTTATAAATGTATATTTAATTATCTCGTTATATCCTCGACTAGGAATGACGTTACTTTCGTCAAACGACTGAATACTTTCTTTTCTCTTGCTGGGTTGTCGCTTCTTTGGAATCTTCAATTCATCGTTGCTAAAATGCTCTTCTTCTCTTTCTTTTTTTTCTTTCGCTTCTTCCTTCTTCTTCGAGATATTCTTTAGCTAACTTGTCTCGTTTGTTTTTCTTAGGAGCACCTATATAAAACATAAATAATTAGAAACAGAGTATTATTGTACCTAAATTCTACTATTAACCTACCCTTATTAGTTTCTTTCTGCAAAGGACGTTTCATAAGCTCCTGTTCAGTCTTCCTCGATGCCAAAAACTCTTTCAAGTCTTTGGCCAGCTGTATACTAGTAGCGTTATCGGATGCATTCTCGAAGAAACTCCAGATTTCAGCAATTGTTTCGCCAACCAAGTCATCTACTTTCTCATAATCTTGGGCAGTTACAGGAGGGTTTTGGACGGTTTCTTCTTCGTCTTTTGTATAGCTTAGAAACTATCTATTACCAATACTGATTAATGGCACCGAATAGTTTCTGTTCTCGAGAAACATTTCGTGGCGACATGGTAACTGGTAAACCTTATTTATCAAGCCACTGCATTCGCTTATAATGCCTTCTTCCTTTTCCGAATAATATAAGCGAACTTGTTTTTCAATTTGTGCTAAAACATAGCTAGACACGTATAAAGTTTTGTTAAGTTTGGTTATTGGAGTTAAGAAAGGGTCTTCTTCAATGATGAAGTAAAAATCAAAGAAACGAAAAAGAAAGCAAGCGAACTTTACCTTGTTGATCAAATCCTTAAAAAGGAAGGTGTACTTTGAATGTGGATCTCTCGCAAGCTTGTCTCTTCCTGAATATCTTGAATAACGAGAACGTTGGTCGTTGATGGTGTTATTGATATGATGGAAAGCAGTTTCTATGCTGCTGGCAGCCTTAATTTTACTTTTCAAAGCAAAATGTTGTGATTCAACACGACTAGTAGTATAGCAACCCATATGAGGGTATTTGTCTACGTAACATTTGATCCATTTTTCTTTAATTTCGATCAAGCCATCAATGTAATTCATAGCCAACTCAGATCCGTGGATTGCTTCTGCGTCCGGCTTCTTAACATTTTTTACAAGTTTGCAGTGTTTCTTGCAGTATTCTTACATTTTTCTCAGGTTGTCATCGATGTCAATTAGTTTTTTGAATCCTTCAAATCAATAACTAGATCCTTGAAACCTTCAAAATTCTTTTTGGAAGAAAAGTATTTGCTTACATTAGTTTGCAAGTTCTGTTCTATAATATGCCATCTACATAACATTTTGTGTGCCAATGGGAATACAGTATCTAATAATGACTTCATTAATGCGGCATCTCTATCGGATATAATGACTTTTGGTAGTCTTCCGCAGTGCATGTAAACCTAGAAAAATTCGTTAATTATCTTTCTTAAAATTTGTTCAATTTGATGTATGAAGTAATACCAAACTGTTAAGTGATTGTAAAAACCACTCATACGAAGTAATTGTTTTATCAACAACCCAGGCAAGTGCAATTTGAAAATTCATCAAAGAGCGTCATTTACCTTTGGTAAAATGATCACCAAAAACATTGCTTACACCAATTGCGTTGATAAGAGGATACTGGAAAAAATTGGTTTTGTATGTCGTGTCTATAATAAGGACATCGTAACACTTCACAAGCTATTATTTTAACAAGAAGATAAAATAAATTAGATGGGTCTTAAAGGCTATGCATAGTTGCATTTGAGATCATACTTGTTTGAATATCTTGGGATGAGCAAAAAAGATATGGGTTATTTCTCCAGCATCATTTACTTTTTTCCTGACAATGTATCCATTTTCTTCTAATAGACGCATCAAAGCTTCCATTGTTTTTCGGTTCTCACCGCCATCTACAGCCCTACGAATTTTAGCCTTAGCATTGATAACATTTTTGACAGACACCTTTGGTACATTGTCCCCCAAGTTGTTGGCCATCTTCATGGTCGAAAAACTTTGCCCGTCTGCGTTGAAAGCCTTTTCAACCACATCTAGTTGCTCTATGTTCATCTTTCTGAATTGAGGAAACCCATGTATTTCTTCAGGGGACATTTTGATGTGGTTGTGACTATCAACCACTTGACCAACTGTCCATAGACCTTTTTTACAAGAAACTCGAACTTGAATGAAAATCGCATTCGCGCTTGATGCTTTCTCTGACGCGCAAAGGATCTCTTTCGTAAAGCTCTTGGTGAGTGACCCTGTAATTGCCGCCCTGAGTACATTGAAATACAATATAAGGGAAGCCTTTCTTAGGATTTAGTTTAGAGTCTTTTCTTGAAACAGCAAAACCGGCATCTTTAGCTTTTAAATAAAGAGCCTTTTCAGCATCTGCTAAAGTTTCAAAGGTTTGGTTAGTTCTCAAATTTATTTTTTCGGGATAATTGTCTGTCTTGTTATTATTTTTTGTTGCCATAAATGTTTATTGTTGATCGTCAATGTTTTTATTATATAAAAAAGGGGAAAACACGAAAATAAAGTTACAGCTCCAGAGTTCCTCCTACGGACACGTAACTTCACGTGACTAGCTTCTACCAAATACAACACGTGATAAGCTCATTTATATCACGTGAGGTTACGTGTCCGTAAGCCAAAAAAGTTACATGTCCGTAGACAACCCGGACTTGGAAACCAAGTACAGCAAAGTAATAAATACTGTGGAAAATATGGATAATATTTTCACTAAAAAAAATAAACATTAACTTTTACAGAGACGAATAAAAGTACACTTTATAGTCCTATGCAGGAGAAGTTGTTTATTAAAACTGCATTATTATAACATCTAAAAAATCTACAGGTATTTATATGTTTTCTCTTGAGGGAATAATTTAACAGAATTATACAGTTGGCCGGAAAAACGGTCCGGATGTTTTCAGAAATTTTATTTATTAGGTCGTTTTTTAATCGAGACAACATCAAACAAAATAAAAAAGAGATTGACATAAAGACGAAGTCCTGGCGTCTTTAATGATATAGTTTATTAAAGTTTTCTACTACAAATTGCTATTTTAAGGTTGACAAAAAAAAAGACGGTACATCCGGACAAATTTTCAGGGTACATTAAGCACAGAAAATTGGTATTTAGTATAGCCACCTTTTGCTTTTATCACGGCCTTTGACTCTTGCTGGCATACTGTCTATGTATCGTCTACAGTCTTCTCTTGTGAAAGTCGCCCATTGCTCCTCAACTCTCTCCTACAAGTCGTGTATACCATTAGCCTTAGTTGGATAGCCACTTAACTTCAACTTCAAGTGATGCCAGATATGTTCTATGGGGTTGAGATCAGGACTTTGAGGTGGCCAACTATAAGTCCAGTCCGCATCAAAGTTTTTATCTTTAAACCATTGCTTTGTAGCTTTTGTGGTGTGTTTTGGATCCTTATCTTGCTGGAAATATATTGATTCCGGGTCGTAACCATACCATTCTAGCGTGTCTTTAAGGGTTGTTGTTTGCAAAATATGAATATAGTCGTCCTTTTTCATGGTGCCATCAAAGATCTGACAGGCATAACCAGGACCATCGTATGTTATACAGCCCCACATCATAAGATTACCGTTGCCGTGCTTAACTGTTACATCCAGGTGATGGAACTGACACTATCGCGGAAAAATTGGTGGAAAAAAAAACTAAGATTGGTTGTTTTTTCACCAATCGGTACACTAAAGGATTGGTGGAAAAAAAGCAGGCATCAATTTTTCATCCACTAAAATTGGTGGAAAAACCACCAATTTTATTGGTTGATTTCTACAAGATTGGTAAAAATTCTACCAATTTTATTAGTTGACTCCAATAAGATTGGTGGAAATTCTACTGATTTTGTTAGTTGACTTCTAATAAGATTGGTTGAGAAAAAACTAATAAAATTGGTAGATTTTCCACTAAGCTTGGGGGAATTACAACTAATGTAATTGTAGGATTCCACCAAGATTGGAGGTTTTTAAAGGAAACACGGTCACAGATTAGTTGAATTTACTGCTTAAATGATTAGTTTTTTTCACCAAGATTGTAGGATTCCACCAATTTAATTGTCGTTTCTATAAGCCACTTCGTTTTATATGTATTACTATAAATTTTATTACAGAATAAAAAATACTATATAAAATATTATATATATATATATATATATAACGCCACAAGCAGGTCTTCTTTTCGTCAGCTTTTACTTTCACCAACAAACTTGCTTCGATAGAGTTTCAATAAAAGAGAGCAGCAGCAATAGCAACAAAACAAAGTCATGCACCCAAATATCAAAGAGTATGCTTGAGAGCCATTGCATTTCAACTAACAATAATAAATGACTGTGAGCAAACTTAGACCAGATAACGAAAGCAGTACTTACGGACAAGCTGGAGGCGAACTAAAACCTTGTAGCTCTTCTTTGGTACTTCAAAAGACTTTTTAACCACCTAAAAAGTGTTGATTCACAGTTACAATTCCTAGTAAAGCGATTAGAATTTTAATAGACGTCAGACTATTTGAGGCATTACGCACCTTACAATGAACATGATAAACCAAAAAGCACTCTTTATCTACAGAAAAGCGTCAGTTTTAAATAAACCATTAGAAAAACATGATACCTTTGTTCTGGGTAGTGATTAACAAAATCACGATCTTGGGGAGCTAATAAATTATTAACGTTGTTCGATCGACCTCGCAAGTTGCCCAAACTTTGAAAAAAGAATTAATAATAGGCTCAAAACGTGTTAGGGTATCAAGGTTATTACCGTGAGAGTGCTACAATAATAGCAGCACCATCAATCAGGTGAGTTAGTTCTCGTTAAATGTATCGTAATTTCGTTTTGGGTATAAGAGGAGCTGGACATTCCGTTGATGGTATGTTGAAAATCTTCATAAAGCTGTAAGAGACTAGTAGACAATAATGGTATGAAAAAGAAAAAAAAAAAGTGGGTCAAAAAAACCAAGTGAAAAAAAAAAAGTGAGACAAGAAAAAAAAACAGCCAATAACTGCTTGTTTTTGCATGAATAATAGTCTTATGTAAAATTGTTATTTTTTGACATGTTCTATTGTAAATGCATACTAGTGGTCTTCTTTGGGACACGCTCTTATAATTAGATAGTAGTAATGCAACTTAAGTTATTTCTAATTCCAAATAAACATAATGCACATTTCAACTAAGAAAATGTTTTTCATTGATCAATTAAATTTTATTTTTTTTTAAAAATGGAGGCATTCCCTTTTCTACTCCTCATATTCCTTACGAATAACTCTTCTTTTCTTAGTAGCCACGGAGACAGAAGAAGAGCTACCGCCACGAGAAGCACCACGAGAGGAAGAAGAATTACCACCACGGGAGGCACTGCGAGAAGAAGACTTGGCTCCACGACGAGCACCGCGAGAAGAAAAGTTGACTCCACGAGCAGCACCAACAGAAGAAGCACCAACAGAAGAAGCACGAGAAGAAGCAAGAGAAAGAGAAGAACCAGCGTCGTTATCACCATTGTCTAAGTTGATAAATTCTTGAGACGCCAGTTCTTCCCTAATTCTTCCAAAAAGTGCCTCATCACTATAAAAACATCATTGAATAAAAATAATTTTGTATTAAATGGCTTAACTCTTACTTTTCGGCATCAACAGTGGCTGGTACCTCTTTGTTTTTCTTTTTTAAGAAGCTGAAGCGATTCTTATGAGCCTCGGCTAACAAAAGACGAGCTGCCCAATAGTCATTACATTTGTAAATGGGCAGCCCATGCTGATTAGCCAAGGCTTCCAGTCTTAGGCAACCCGCGGTCACAAGCTCGCTTGGCACCTTGCCCCAAGGCGGCAGCACTCTTTCCTTGCTTTCTTGCTGAAGCTTCTTCAGGATCTCGGCCTTTTTAACCAGTCATGAGCAGTCCTGGCCAACGATTTCAAAATGGCATGCTCAGAACTAATCTGATCATCATACAAGCTGAGATCGTTGACGTTGTTTTCTTTTTTAAATTGGCTCAACAACGCCTTCAAACGTAAGTTGGCTGGTGGAGTGCGGTTTGTTCCTTTCTTGGTAAAGGTAGCCAGTGCTTCTGGAAGGACTTTACCGATATAACGACTACCCAGTGCGTTTGGGTTGGCCGAGGTGGCAATACCACGAGCTCTACCTAAAACCAGTCAATAAAAGATATATTTAGTATACGTTATAAAGTTGATGGATACTAAAATAATGACTTACCTTCATCTATTGCTTGAGATACTGTGGGGTCTAATACGGTAACTTCACCAGTACCAGGAAGCAAAGGTGCCACAACATTAATAAGCTCTCTTTGTTGCTGCATTAACTGATCCAACTTATCGGCGATGCTTGAAAGTTTGTAATTTGTGTTTGAGTTCATAATGATAGTAAAGTAATAAATGAGTTTATTGAGAAGCAAAAAAAAAACAAAAAAAGTTTGCCGTTTATAAACATGTTTTTTTTTATTTCATAACACAGGGGATTGCGTTGCATAATACTGATTCCATAATCAAGATCGCTGGCCGAGCTTGGTTCGACAAAGTTTTGTATACTTCTAGATTATACCAACAACATATAAAAGAATACCGTAGAGGAAACTACTACGTTATATTTAATGCAACGCACGTCAAGTAAGTTAATTTTTACTTTTACAACAAACCCTTTTAAAGCTAATTTTGCAATACACCTATAGTAACCGCAACCAACCAGTAACACGGCTTTACGTCGGTGCCATTACCTTCTTTTTTGAGTACATCGTGGACGGCGTCAAGTCTTTTCTGGTATTAATTGACGTTGCAAAAGAACACGGCGTTGTAAGCTATGACAAGTATACCCCAGAGATCAAACTGCGTCCTGAAGGTCAACACAATTTCGTTGTATGTCGTTTTGAGGACATAATATGCAACGTTGGCCTTCGAAAATGTAAGAAAGATAACAATAAGTACAAAGTGATTTCACACCACATTTTCAAACAAATGTTACATAACCAAATGGGAGATGCCAAGTATTTGTAGATTGACATTTAGTAGAAATAATATACCCAAGCAGATAATAAAAATACCTACGTATTCTTTCGTCAAAATCAACTTGCAAAGTTGTAGTTTCTATCTCTTACTGCCTGATGTTGAGCTTTCTTTCTGATTCGCTGATTCTCTTTGGACCAAAATACAACTTTCATCTTCTTTAATTTAGAACCTCTTGTTAAACCATTCACTTTATTCCGTCCATTAGCATTTATTAGCAATCAGGATGTTATACGAGCTTAAAAACTGTAGGCTAAAATGTCTAATATTTGTCACTCTCTCTACTTGTGATATTTTTCCAGCGCACTAATGAACACTAGGACTGTCAAATAGTTTTACACATTGAGAAACGTTGCTTGAAGCTGTCCGTGTGCTTTCTCGCCTTAATTCAATTTCATTAGTCAGAAAGCGTTTCTTAACATTGTATAATTTACGCGGCCATCGCTCAAGATCATTAACTTCTCGTTTCTCTCGCTCTTCTTGTTTCTCTTAGCGTTCTCCTAATACATTGATCTAGTGTTATCTTGCACACAGTTTTCATCCTTCAAAACAGTTTCATTAAGCAATTGCAGGCACTTGGATGACCTAATTGTCTTCATTTATAAAAGGCGGCTTTCAAGGCTTCTTTGTGTTGTAGAATAGCACTGATTAAAATGGGAACAGTCTTTTCTTATTCATTTCAATTATCCTATCACATGGCTCTGGCATACCTTACACGTTTATTAATTGTATAAAACTGTTTTTTCGAAGCAAGCAGAGGCATTTTTGGAGATTCCATTCAGCTTCATTCGCGTTGAGTTCACTCTGAAGGGTGTTTACTATCGGCTAATATTCTTTAGAATTACTACTACATCTCCGTATCTATTTCCTTTATCTTACTTGGTGACTCTCGCTTTCCGGAAACATCTGTTATTTCTCTACGATAGTTCTATCCGGCATATACACAAGTGCTGGTGACTCTTTTTTACTCCATTTGCAAAGATGTAGCTATAAAAGCTGTGTACTACTATAGGCTTGCACTAATCGAAACGATGACTGTCTTTTCTGAATCCTATCGTCCCCTCTTAAATATGACTTTGTCGTTACTTCAAAGAGCTTCGGCTTTTCCACCAAAGTTTTATTAAGTATTTCCAGGAGCTAAAATTCGTTACCCTATTCAGCTTCATTCGCAATGAAGTCGTCCTCAAAGCTTCGTACTATAAGCAGCACCGCTTAAAATTAATACTGTCTTTTCTTCTTTAATTCTTTTACCTCATCAAGTGTTTACATTTCCACAAACAGTTTGGTAGTCTCTAGGGCAATTATTGTTTCGAGTATATACAAGTAAACTAGTGACGTCGTTCAACTTCATTCACAATGAGGAAGCTGTTAAGTCTGTGTGCTATAGGGTGATATGCTAAAAGTTAATACTGCCTTTTCTTATTCATTCTAATTAACTTACCAGACGGTTCTGGTGCTCCATAAACGCATTTTTTTTCTACACAGCAGTTATAATATCAGCCATATCGAAGACGTTTCTTCATTTCATTCAGCTACGATTGCAATGAGATAACTTTGAAGGCTGCGAGTTGTAGGTGGGGGTGCTTGTCGTTAGTGCTGTCTCTTAGTTATTTATATCCGTTCGTGATGCATCACAAAGATCCCCCATAAGCACCCAGTATGTCTCTAAAACTCCAATCCAATTTACATAGGCTCTTTGTCAACTCCATTCAGATTCATTCGCATTAAGTAAACGATTAAGACTGTATGTCTAGGTTGATATTGCCTAAAATTAGTGTTGTCTCATACTTGTATCGTTGATCGTACCAGGTGATGTTACACTCCACGAATACTTTGTATTATTACGAATTCATTGATTCTTTCATATTTACATTTTAATTCATTTTAAGTTAGCGCATTTGCTGAGGATTGAGGCAGAGGCTGAGAGATTTCGACAATAGCATAGTTTTACGTCAACTACCGTTTAAACATAGTAGTCTCTTCTTGAACATGCTGCATGGGTCCTTTATACTTCCAGTAGAATGCTTCCTCGTTGAATTTCCACGTAGAATTTAACACTGTACTGACATGATCGCAAGCTATCCATTAAGTAGATTAACTCGAGAATGCATTTGTTTATGTGGTGTATATTCAGTTGGTGAGTTAATACGGCTAGCTGCATTTCCTGTTGATACGCGTATTAATATTACCGCTATAAATAGGTGAATAGAGATATAGAGTTGGTCGTTGTATTATTTAGATTTCAAGTAATGAGCAACGCCGCTCTAGGTGCTAGATTAGACTGATTTGGTAGACAATCTTCATACGTAATGTCTATTACAAAGTCTATAATAGCAGTTGGGCTTGGCAGAAGTATGCTATAGTTGCTTTCTTGTTTATTGAGTCCAGTGATTTACTTCTTAATAGTGAATGTTGTAGCAGAAGAAAAAACAACCAAAAAAAATTTTTTTTTCTTTCTGTAAAATAACTTAGAAATAGTTATAGAAACCATAATCAAATAGGTTGTGGCTAATAAATATGCAAGACACTTAGAGTAGCTAAGAACAGACATAATTTAGCATTTGTAGTAATTGTGTTGAATACTTTTCCCCACAAAAGCGCTAATGATACTATTATATCAATGCTTCCAATATTTAGTTTAAAAAAAAGTGCTCCTTTTGTTCAAAGATAATTTGCAACTTTGTTGTATACTGGCCTATGTTATGGTAGTTACAACTGTTATTTACTCACTAAAGATATCTTGATGTCTCAAGGGTGAGACATGTATGTCAGGAACTTCTTGATGTTGATCGATTCATCATTATATATTGTGATTATATAATCTTATTCATTGGTTGATAA
The DNA here is from genome assembly GCA_000697295.1 of Mucor indicus B7402. Taxonomy (NCBI): domain Eukaryota; kingdom Fungi; phylum Mucoromycota; class Mucoromycetes; order Mucorales; family Mucoraceae; genus Mucor; species Mucor indicus. Next base: position 6,261 of record JNEK01001348.1, on the reverse strand, counting down.
GATTATGGTCTGTGCGGAATCACTGGTATTATTTATAGCATGCCCTGTTATATTTATAGAATGAAACACACTTGTAAAAAGTATATAAACGTCCTTATTTTTTATCCTGAATAAACGTTAGATCTAATTTGACTGTCAGCAAGTCTGATTACTTGTTTTTGTTTTTTTATTATTTTTTTTTATTTTAAGTTATATCTGCTGCTACGCTGCGGATATCACAAACTTTTTAAAGCAAAGAGATACTCTAAAATTCTCTTTAAAGAGTAGTACAACTTTTTCAAAAACTTTCTTGTGTTCTATCTAATTAGGTCCTGTCAAAAAAGCAAAATATTTATACTGTCAGAGTTAAAACTCTGGCCATATGGTTTTTTTTTTGTTTCGATTGATTTAATTTTAAAATTAAAGATTGAACAAATCCAACAATTAAAATTGTAGGAAAAACAAACAATCTTGTAAGTTTCCAACAATAATTTCTAAAAAAAATGAAAAAGTCACAAAAAAATAAAAAAAATAATTATGGATTGGTTGCAAATCCACAAAAATTAATGGACTCCACTAATTTAATTGTTTGATTCACCCCTAAGATTGTTGGTTTCCGACAATATTTCCGCCATAGTGTGAAGTGGATCCTGTGGTCTTTTCCAATAGTATTTTACGCCATCTGAGCCCCAAACGTTGATTTTCGTTTCATCAGAGAACACCATGCATCGCCAATCATCTGAAGTCCAATGCTGATTAGCCTTGGCCCGATGCTAATCGCTGCTTCTTATGTTGAGGCTTCAAAAATGGTTTCTTTTTTTTAATGCCGCCAGATTGAAATCCCATTGATGTTAGTATTTTAAGGCAAGCAGAATACCCAATATCGCAACCAATATCAACGAAATACCTATGAACATCTTTTCCAGTCTTCATACCACCCGAAACAAGCTGCTTACAAACGTAGTTACGTGTAGTAACGCTAATAGGCGACTTACGACCAGGTGCCTGACTTTGTATATTAGGGAAAAACTTCTTTTTGTAATCACCTATAGTGCTTTTTTTCACTCCAGGAACTCGTTTCAAGATGTAAGAATAGGAGTAACCTGCTTGAAGTAAAGATTTGATGTTGTTTTGGACGTCTTGAGGAAGTGCTTTGACCATGATAACGTAAGCCAATTTGCGTCGAATAATGAAAGTATTGTATGGAGAAACGTCAGAAAAAGTAGGGTGTTTATGTTTTTTTAACGTCGGAGATGCTAGAGATGAGTCATAATTACACCGTATGACGTAACAGAGAGGTGTTCCTATTCGTTCGCACATTTTTTTAGCCATAAAAAAAGTGTGAAAGTCACCCGGAAAAATGGTCCGGATGAACCTTCTAGAAGAAAGTATTCATTACTTCTTAAACTCCGAAAATTTTCTCTAAAAAACGCAATACGCCAATACATCATATACTAGCGTCTTCATATATTTTTTTTCATTGTTTCTAGAATATTCAGGGTATTACAAAGAAGGAAGTAAAAAAGTTGAAATCATCCGGACCATTTTTCCGCCAACTGTAGCTTCAAATTCAACATCCACTTTATCTTCATAATTATAGGTGTGATCTTTGGTTTTGATAGTCACCTTTAATAAATTTCTCTATATTTGTACCTGATTTACTTACTCAGTGTATATTCATTTTCTAAAGTCCGTAAAGGTGACTTCACCACAGTACCCTCCACTTGTTGAAAACGCAGTGCAACAATTCAGAAGTGCCATAGTAAAGATCAGATAATTGTTTGTTTACATTTTGATTCTATGCCGAATGAAATTTCCCAGTCCTCTTCGGATCTGTGACTTCATTTCGTTACTTAATTTTTGACGATAAAATTCTTCTTTTATTTTTTTAATTTCTTTAACTTTCTTTATCTTCTCTATACCATTATTCTACGGGCCTTGTTGTCTACGTCTTAAACGCGTAGCGATACTGCCGGTTTGATCACCCTTAGTCTTCTTATTTTGTTCAAATTTTGAAGATGTAGATTTACGATTTTTTTTTCCTGCAGTGGAAGTCTCTTTATTTATTTTTGAAGTCTTCTCATTTTTAGTATTACTTTTGTCCGTTGATATACACACTAATTTCACTTTTCTTTGTTGTTCTAGTTGTTCAAGCTCACGAATTTTTGACCAGTATTTATTAATTGGATCTGGTGTAGTGGATGGCGATGCAGGAACCCAAGTGTTCTCTCTTTCAGCATATCCCTCCCATTTCACGAGGTACTCTTTTTCACCATTAGTTTCTCGATGTTGTCTGATAACTTCTATTATGAACAGTTTGTCTTCAATTGCTGTTTGGTCAATATTTGCGACTTTCAACTCGGAAGGTGTATAATCTCTATGTTACAACTCGTTGGTCTCTGTTTTCAACACATAGTTGTTTGCCTTTGTTTTTCTGCGTACAATATAAGGTCCTTCGTAAAGTATAGATAGCTTACTAGCTCTTTGAGGTAATCGTACCATGACTGTAGAGCCTACAGGTATGTCAGTTATTTGATGTTTCGTACTGAACTGTTGATCATACTCTTCTAATATCTTTTGCGTTCTTTCCTTGATAGCTGGAAAGACTACGTCGTTCATCAACTCTGCTTTCTTCTCTAGATCTTCAATCGTTTCAAACAATCGAATGTTCTTTTCTTCTTCGTCAGTACTGTAGCCCTTAGGTCAATTTAATTGCCTGGCAAACATGAGCTAGAATGGAGTGCTACCTGTACGATGACGGTATTTGATATTAGCACAGAGTTGAGCGAGTTGTACTTTTTCGTCCCAATCACTTGTGTCGTTTCCACATAATTTTCTCAACGCGTTCTGGACTACTTTTACAGCATTTTCTGCAGCACCGTTTGATTGTGGATAATAAGGGGTAGATGTGATAATTGACTGTTGAATCGATAAATTTAAAATAGGCGGTTAAGCGAAATGAGTCTCCTTTAATCCTTTATTAAAAGTGAGGGAAGATTCATCAGTCAAAGTAAATTTGGTTTTAGTAGAAAAATTGCTCTGAGTTATTTAAGTTCAGTACCAATAAAATACGTAGAATATTATATGTGTTATTCTGTCTTACCAGCTAATATGATATTTATATGATATTAGCAGATATTGTATTTCAAGTGTAATCTAATTCAATTTACTAGTAAGAAATATGTGCAAATACCACAGTAGAGAAGCGATGTTGCATGCCTAATGTCTTCGATACGTGTCCATAAGGTTATTTTTAAGCTCTTTACCGTTATCGCTGATGTAGACACCTCCTCTTGGTAATCCATATGATGTGTTTCTTGAATCAATCTCTGTCTATCTTCAGCAGGTGGTGCGATATAGCCCGTAATAGCATGCTTTATTTCGTCCTTGCTTAATTGAATAGCTAGAATATTGAGATTTTTATCTTCACTATATTTCTTGGTCCTTCTAATGAATTTATCTTTATCAGTCTGTAACAATTTCTTTACTTTGTTGGATCTTTTCACTAGTATAAATTCTTGCAACTTTCTAATTGTCTTGTCCTGTTCCTCCTCCAGAGTGTTATCATCCTCAATAGGGGGATAAACTCGACTTAACTTATCAGGTAATGTTAATGTAATGCCTTTTTGATAAACGATATTGAGCAATCCAAATTCGCTTATGGTTGCCATAGCATTCTGCAAAGTGCGAGTTAATGTTGGAGTCGTAAATAGGAACGTCAGAGCACGATGGTCAGTACGAATCTCAACGTTAGGATGTCCAAGAATTAGCTCTCTGAATCGTGTGAGTCCAAATTGTTGTAAAGCATATGATATTCCATAATAAAACATCTAAAGACGTGTTATACATTAAGACTTGAGATCCAAAAAGGAATACACTTATGTGATACACAGAAGAGAAGTCAATTATGAAATGTTAATGCTTACTACTGCTTCTTCTCACTTGAGCTATTATCTTTGAGAGTATTCATATTACGATAAAGCATTATCAGAAAAATAGCAAATTCCATCGTTAATCTGCTCACCAAAGTTACTCCGACATCGGACAGCCAATATGTGTCTATTTAACTTATAAAGTAATATAAGACATTGAATGAGTAGATAGAAGCAAGAAAAGGTCTATTATTCTATTCGTACCCTTCTTTCCCAGGATACCCAGACTACCTCGTAAAGCCCACATAGTATAAATATCCTAGTTAGTTTTATTTTAATATGTTCTTCAATGATTGTTAAGTTAAGAATAAACCTCATTAACCTATAAGGGATTCTCGCGTACTTTCGTTATATTCCTTCTTTTATTCTTTGCTTGACTTAACCTACTACGTTACAACACAAATAATAGAGCCAGTGTCTCTCTACGGTTGGTAGAATACAGCCGTTGATGCTTATTTAAGCTCTTACTTGCAAAAGCAACAATGTGGAGTCGTCGGCCAAGTTCATCACGTTGAGACAAACAAACACCAATACCGTACACAGAAGAATCACATTCAAGATATGTATAATTTCTTCTTCATATCAATTGTATGTAAAACTGCCTTAGATAATAACAATTCTTTAATGGCACTAAGTTGGTCAGTGTGAAATTGTGTCCATTTGTTTTTCACATCATCGTCATTGCGTAGTTGATCTAGAGGGGCGGCCACTCTAGCAATTGCTGGTACATTATCCGCGCATACTGGTGATTAAACCCATGAGATGCCTAACTTGAGAAGCGGTCGTACTCAACTAAAGCTTCCGTATCAGACACTTCCTGACTAGAACCCTTAGCCTTACAAAAACGAACGGTGTGACCATGTTGTCCACACCCAAAACAACGACGCTTAGCCAATTGAGGACAACTGGCGCGCATATGGCCCGATAACCGACAAAAGTGACACACAGGAGGTGCATTCTTGAAAGTAGCGACAGCAAAACAGTCCCAAGCCTCAAGATACAAATTGCGTGAGAGAGGTTGTGCCGGAACTTGTACCCCTTCACCGTTTTGATAGCCCACAGAAGTATCCAGAAGGACGGACATCTTACCCTCGGAATAACCACGGCGGGTATACTTCTTGATTTGATAAACTTTACCATAGTATTCCAAAGACTTGATCAAGTTCACCAAAAAATGAGACTCGCGAGACACAGATTGCAGCAACGTGAATTGAACATGCGTCAAACCCTTATCAACACCATCGGCGGAGTTACTTGCTACCGCAGAATACACCACACCGTTATGGGTAGCACCATTCATTAAAGCAATGTCACCGTCTAACTTGTCATCAAAATTCGCGGAGATCAAAAGTTCCGAGTCGGCACGGTTGCTTTATATGCTGATGGGCAGGAACTCGACATTACCGGAAATCTGGCTTTCTATAAGCTTGTAGGCCTCTGTACGGTCAGAAAAGAGCTTTGCAGGGAACGAAAACAAGACGGAGCGACTGGAGAGCGATTGTTCGAGAATCGCGGTAGCCTTCTTGACCAGGATAGCCTGCTTGAGGTCCTCATCTTCAAAGAATGTGGAAGGAATGAGCTCTGAAGGAGCCGCTGGAGACGAGCGAGCGGTAAAGGTGTTTATAACCTTTTTCTTGTTACCACGAGCGGCAACAGTTGACCAAGTCACTTCACGAGGGTTGGACATTTCGAAATGATTAAAGTGATGACCCTTGTAATTAAGATGAAAAGTGTTGAAGATCTTGGAATGTCGAAATTAAAGGTGAAGATGTTGAAATTTGTCAAAGATGAAAGTACCAAAAAATTCGCACAAAAGAACGAGAAGTTATAGTTTCTGAATTTTCACGGGTAATAACCCCGAAACGGCTTTCGATAGTGAGCAAGTGTATAGCAATTATGCATCTGTCCGGAACGGATCCCTAAGCCACGATTTCTCCTCCCCCCATTTTTTATGTAAGCAGCATATTACTGTTTTCAGAAAGCATACCCTTTTTTTTTGCCAAGTTGTTTATTATCTTTCCATTTTACAAATATAAGTTATTGATATATGTGTTATATATTAAACCTTTAGAAAATAGTATGAAATATCGATTTAATTAAAGTAGATGAGATAATTATCAGGTCTTTAATCTGCTTAAAAAAGTTTTACCAGTATTTAAAGTTATTTCCACTGTATATCGTATTGTAGCTGCCTTCGACAAATAGTTATTAAGTTGTGTATGCGTTACGACAAAGCAAATTTCTAACAGTAGGTAGTAAGCTGTAGTGAATTATAATACGTGTCCTGAAAGATATACGATTTTTCGTATATGTTGTACATTTTTTTATTTTAGTAGACGGAATACAACAT
>JNEK01001347.1:0-12511 GCA_000697295.1 Mucor indicus B7402 | reverse complement strand
AAAAAAAAAAAAAAAAAAAAAAAAAATGGATAGCGTCTTGTTTTATTTTACAAAGAAACAAAAAAATGTCTGAACCTACTAATGCTGGTATTATTGAAGTTGGTGAAGAACGATGGATCCCGGGATCTCGACGTGCTGATGGTACGTATCGCAAAGAACGCAAAGTGAGACCAGGCTTTGTTCCTTTGGAAGATGTAAAACGCTATAGTAATTCTGTTCTTGAATCCACCAAGCAAGCGCCCACCATTCCCGGTGCAAAAAAGTCAATTCCTGGTGTTAAAAGCGAAACTAAACCCACTAGTAAGCCAGTAGCCGCTCAAACACCACCCAGTGGCAACCAGACAAAAGAAAAGAAAATAAAGGCCATCAATAAAAAGCTTCGACAGATTACTGATTTAGAACAAAAGTTAATCAAGGGTGAAAAGCTAAACGAAGAGCAACAAGAAAAAGTGAAAAAAGGAAAAGCACTAAGAGCAGAATTAGCACAATTAGAAGCCGAAAATTAAAAAATAACATACAATTGACGATTAAAAAAAAAAAGAAGATTAATACTATGATTGATAGAATGTGTGTCCACCATGAGAAGGAAAGAATGGCTTTTCAAGAGATGATTGAAAGAAGAGGGGGGGGGGAATGAAGGAAAGAGATGAAGGGGTAGGAAGAACATTTGGAGGAGTCAGACATCCAAAAAGACCTTGCCTTTTGCTACCTTGGATAGTTAAACTGGTGTGATCTGGAAGACAACCTCGGGAAATCCAACAGCAACAGACATGCATCATAATTGAGTGTAAATACCCTACCATCCCTGTATTTTAAGTAAAAGTCTGCGTATTTCCATCAACGACATTCAAGTGTTCTTAATTTCATTTTCTGTCGGATTTCTTTCCTGCACGCACGAGAATATGCTTAAACATAAATTCTTGTCTTGGAAGAACGGAACGCAAGGCGTTTGTTGTTTGTCAAAGTAATTATATTCTGTTGAGTACTGTCAGAAAAGGGAGACTTTAGTGGATGCCCAATAATCTCATATTCTTCTTTTTGTAATGCTGTGCAAGTTTGCTGGTAGTCCGACACGTAATTACAAAGTAACGCTGCTAATAACAGACAGTCCAATTACTTACCTGCTCATATCCATCCAATTACGTATTTATCATTGATATCAAAGATGTTTTGGTAGGTCTCTTCAGAAATATTTCGACTGACCTTATTCAGTTCCGACTTGACTGCTCAGATTCACAAAAGATGCCCGAAAAAGCATGAATACTCATCAAGATTGTAATCATTCATGCTAAGGAACCGAAAATTGGATAAACTATTAATCCAGGCCATCAAAAAGAAAAGTATAAATAGGCTGTTCATTTTACAGGGTTTAGAAAAGTGATCTTACTATCTTATAATAAAAAGTTAAAAGAAGCTTTCATATAATTAGTTTTGTCTTACTGCCTTTGTTCTATTTCTACTAACTTCTGTGAAACAATTACTTTAGTGTGATCAAGAGGTCGATACCTTTTAGGTCGAGGTATTCGGGTATATACTCCCTTTAATTTCAGCATACACATCCCTTTTTGAGCGAGTTAACTAGACTAATAGTAAAAGTAGGGTTAACCATCTTTCTTGAAACTGAAGGTTTGACTTGTCTGTACTCCCTTTCTAATTGTCCAATTTGGATTAAACTCTTCTCTAAACCATACTGTTGAAGATAAGACCAGTTAGCTACTATAGTTCTTTAGATAGCACTCAATATTCAAACTTTATACTTTCAGAAAAGATTCGTGACATCTCTAATGCATAACTCGTTATCTTCAATGTTGGTGGGTGTGTCTGCGGTCTTAATTAATTTCATAACACAAAATCATCGCAAAACTTGCTCCAGTGACCATAAGCGTATCTTTTCCTCTAAAGGCAAAAAATATTGGTATTATTGCATTTTAGTTAAGAAACTGTCTTCTTTACCTAGTCCATGGATGAAATAAACCTGTAATTTATAAAAAGTGACAAGTGACCCAAATTCAAAAACGTGAGCGACTTTTTGAAGTATGGCCAAAATGCCAAACCCCCCCCCATTTAACATGGCCTTGAGTTGTTCGAGCAATTTCGGAAAGTTCAAAATGCCCATTCACCTCTAGAATTGGGAGTCCTATTTTCCTCCTCCTCCAACCCAAGCTGTATAGTAACCATCAGCGTTGTAGCTGTATGATTTCAATTCTTCATCATTTCGACAAACGATCTCTTTTTATATAGCTTGGATATTATAATCACCTACTTCAAAGTAAAGAGTCTTGTTGTTGCTGTACTTGGTGACGGTTTTGAAAAGTTGACATAGACGATTTGTACCTAGAATAATCCGATTCGCTTTGACATATATCCACTTTTGTTTCTGGGAGTTAACAGGTACCCCCATAAGAATTTTGATTATTTTTGCCAAAAACAAAACGTTCTGGTCTTGGTAGTACTTGCTCTGAGATGACATGATAGAAAATGTCAACATCATCTGTAGTACGTTCGACGCTCTACGTAAATAGTACGACGTTAGCATATCTGCTATAGGAAAACGCGCATGTTGCTCCACCTGGTCCTTTTTTTCCGTATCATGTGATCCTCACTGCTGTTAAAGTAGAAAGATGATAGTTACTATCATGAAGTAACTATGTTTAATAAAGTACATGCTTTTTTCAACAATAAATTTAGTTACTAGTAAGCACGTTAATCGTAATTTGCTGCCTTATGTTACCTTAAAAATTGACTTGGATCATTAATGTTCGTTGTTAAATCAGCATGGTCAAAAGCCACAAGACAGACTTTTGGCATGTCTACAATAAATTGTAGCATAGCTAAGAGATGTTAGCAGTTACAAAGCTACATGACGTCAAGTATTTAACTTGTGTATCGCCACTTGTATTTAGCTTGGCCAACGACTCGCTGTCTTTCTTTTTATCTCTTTCGTTGAATGGGTCGCTCGCTCTACGGCGTGCAGACACGAAGATATGGTCTACTGCTAATCTTTCTTTCAGCCTGCTACTCATTGCTTCTAAAAGTTTACTTCTCTTGATGTTATCTTTTGTAGTTGGGGATTTCCTGGTATAGCCAATCATGGTGTAGTCTTCATCCTTCAAACTTTGAACAAGTTTTTGGTACGCTGGTAAACATTCTGCAATTCCATTAACTATAGAATCTACAAATTTACAAGTAACGTCGATTGAACATTAGTAGAAGCCAATAAACAAGGTAATTTTAAAGGCTCTTACCAATAAACTACTTCTTCAACATAAAAAAAAAATCCTATAGTCAACCTCTTACCATCATTTGTCTGTCTCCTTTTTCGGGCTACTTTCAGAAAATTCAATTTCCTGTGGGAGCACCACTTAGTGAATGATAGAATAGTTATTTTATCAAAGAGAGATGTATATTTCCACACAGTAGCCAAGATTTGTTTTTGTGATAGTCATCTGCTGACATTCATACATGTTTTGATTGCTAGGATCAAAGGGGAGATATACTACATTGAGGAACTAAACAATTTGTACGGAAGCTGCTTAAAGAGAATGTTAACATCACCAGATGTTATGCTTTACGTTTACACTTACTGAGTAATGTTTGAACAGCAAATAATTCATTTGCAGTTATGGATTTTGGAATTTCCTTGGTATATCTATGATATCTCAAAGGATTTTGTTATTTACACACGTCCATTACACACGGTAAAGAAGAGCATATCCGTTATTAAGGGTCATTCAAAATCCAAGGCTTCCGTACAATCTTGTTTTTCTTTCAGTGAATTTCCTTCTTGCATGATATAGGTTTGCATAAAATGTAGCTAGGACTATAATCTCTCAAAGTAATGAGATGACTGGAAGTTGGTAGGTCAGTAGGAAGTTTTTGAAATTTAACTTTTCTCTTTTATATAGTTTACAAATGATTTCTTGCAATAAAAATAGCTAGCGCACTTAACCGTTGTTTCATAGTAAAGAATTCCTTCGCTGACCATTCGACTTTGTCCCGACTTTTATCTATTTCCTAAAACTGAGTTGGTGCTATTAGAAAGAACGGCTCCTTATTACGTGGCTTGGTATGCATGTAGTATAGAACTTCTCATTTGAGATCCAAGCTAATGTCATATATGTCCTATTCAAATACTTGATTGATATAGTACAATGATCTTATAACTCTTGTATAACTAGCTGCTCCAGTTAATGAAGTAAACACAGAAGCACTAAAGAGATCCTTCCTTCTGAAAGCATACTCAAACTATAGCCTAGGCAATATACACGTTAAACAAACAAGAAAAAGAAGTTATGATTTGTTTTATTATTATAAAGCATGCATGTGAAAATTTAAGAACTACGCGAAAAAAAAAAAAAAAAAGAAAGTGGATCTACATATAAGTGGTATAGACACAGATTACTGCTATGACTCTACCTACTATAAAAATAGTTAGATATATAGTGTTAATAAAAGTAATAACTAGCGATAAAGAGAAAGGCTTATAGTGGTATAAAATCAGGCGAACACTTAACAAACATCATAAAGACATTCAGTTTCCCAGCGTTTTCATCATAAGTTATACCGTAAGATAAACCAAAAATACACCATGGTACCATCGTACTCCTTTTGGTATCTTTGGCCCCTCACAGCATTGTGGATTCAGAGATGTGTCGGTAGAAATAGATTTATCATTATGAGCTCAACAGTACAGTGAATTTTCTTCATAACCACAAATAAACGACTGTAAGGAGCCTAGTATACCATCAGAATAGAGAGGGCACCATGGCTACATATAAATGATTATATCTTACTCTACTAATCAGAAAAGTATGGTTTCTCTGTCGTCATTATAATCAGAACAGATATTTACATCACATAATAGGTTACATTTTTTCATCATTATTTGGTAGAGTAGAGATACTTATGAGTATAGATATTTGTATATATAGTTACCTTTTTTACTCCATACGCGTCTTTACATGTACTTTTTGCATATACCGTACATGTATACAGAGCCTTTTCACAGTGAAAAATGAGCCTCTCTTTACAGTTTTTTCTATTAGGAAAGGCCATTTAAGCACTATAGCTACTAAGGGCTGAACATGCAATAACAACAAAAAGTACTTTGCAAAAGAAAGAAAAAGAAAATAAAGTCTGATTGGGCAGCCCCTATTTATTATTGTTTTGTTTTGTTTTTTTTTTTTTTTTTTTTAAAAAAAAAAGCCTATAAATAGAAATAGTGCTATACTGACAATGAAGCCGTTCTTACTGTTTGCCTTTTGAATAACGTGTCTAAGTTTATTAGAAGAGGCTAGCAGAAGACATACTTTACCTACTTGTTTTGAGTATAAAGGTGATACAGGCTTTTTTTGGTAATACATTATGCTAATGAGCCCTTTATTGACAAAAACAAGAAAAATAAACAAGCCGCCCTTTAACCCCTATTTGACTTCTTCATTATTAGCTTATTTCAATCATTTTTGGGTGTTTCAATAACGAAAGATTTGCTCGTCAAAATAGGTATTTTGAGTCAAAAGAATATTGTTACAAAAAGAGCCTTTGTTAAACTTCATGCAATAGTAAAAATACAGTGGTAATGGTATTTAACAAAGATGGCGCTTCTTTTGAAAGTCTTCTACTCAAGTAGGCGGTAATGCAGAAGTTTAAAAGCGATGGGAACGAAAGACTATATTTTTAGAGGGGATGAATAAGATGACTATAATAGCTACAATAACACAAAAGAAGTTTTACCTGATCCATATCTGAGAAAATTATATTGTTTTAATCATTGGATCAACAACTATCATGGCCTTCAAATATATAGAAAGCTGTTTAGCTAATTAGACTATGGGTGGCTATTGAGGTTTTAAAACAAGGTAAAGAAGCATGGTTATAAACGAAAACACAGTTGAAATCTCTCTCATTAAAAAACCAAGAACGTCGAAAACAAAAAAGCCTAAGATAAATATCGGGATATTAATAAAAGGACACATGTATCAGCAGTAGCTTCTAATGTTATTAGTATATGTTTATTAAAAAAGTAACGGAGATAACTTTTGCTGTGTTTCTTGTGGAAAGTGATGCAGATGGCGTTTACTTATCCATTAGAATACGTAAGGCTACTAGTACGTGTGCTATTTTGCGAAAAAAAAAAAAAAAAACCACTTGTCAATAATGAGAAATGAGCTAAAGAGAAAGAAAGAAAGTGGAAGATATAATTAGCAGGTTATGATAATGCCAATTATCTATTGGTATCATCTTTTTGAATAAATCAGATTTTGAGGTGTGTTCATAAACGTTGGTAGTGAGACTTAAAAAAAATAGTGGTAAAGCGTTACAGATAGATATAGGATTTGAATGTCATAATTTTCCTACAAGCGAATTCAGGATCACAAGCAGAGCCTACATCTTATACCAAGAATCGTACTTGGTTTAATTGCACATTTCTATATAGGTTATGATGATTTGACTATACTCTGTAAAAAAAGAAAAGAACAGAGACAGCTGTTGTCTCAATGTTCTCTTACTTGCCTTTCGAATTTAAGATAGGCTTAGTTTACGACATGCTATAGAAGCCCCAATAATCAAATATATTGTTCCTTGGAAACAAGTTTCTGGTCTCCCATTGTTGCTGGCAGTTATAGAGTAGCAGCCACAATAGACACAAAAAATGACAATGAGCAGCCAAAATCCTTTATGTCAGCAATGATTTGTACCTATAAAAGCTAAACGGGAGCTGGTTTAAAAGCAGTTGGCAGCATAATATGTTTACGAGTAGTATAAATTCGAGAACGATGTGTGAGGTACAAATTGCACAAAAAAAAAAAAAAAAAAAAAAAAAAAAAAAAAAAAAAAAAAAAAAAAACCAGAAAAGAGCGACTTGCATGTATATCAATAAAAATGGCGGGCACCTATTAACTAGATATAGCTGATGCTATTGAATATTAAAGCTTTCAGAAAACTTGCAACTGTTATACAAGCTACCAATCCCTATTATCTCTTCAAAGCATACTATGCAATCATATGTCTCTAAAATATAAAGATTTCCCTTTCTCTTCCTGTTTCAAGTTTTACTCATTGGTCATAAGACTCAAGTAATAGCATCTTGGACATTGTGGCTGATGCATGAGCAATGGCAATGAACAACAAAGGGCTCATTAGCATAATGTATTACCAAAAAAAGCCTGTATCACCTTTATACTCAAAACAAGTAGGTAAAGTATGTCTTCTGCTAGCCTCTTCTAATAAACTTAGACACGTTATTCAAAAGGCAAACAGTAAGAACGGCTTCATTGTCAGTATAGCACTATTTCTATTTATAGGCTTTTTTTTAAAAAAAAAAAAAAAAAAAAAACAAAACAAAACAATAATAAATAGGGGCTGCCCAATCAGACTTTATTTTCTTTTTCTTTCTTTTGCAAAGTACTTTTTGTTGTTATTGCATGTTCAGCCCTTAGTAGCTATAGTGCTTAAATGGCCTTTCCTAATAGAAAAAACTGTAAAGAGAGGCTCATTTTTCACTGTGAAAAGGCTCTGTATACATGTACGGTATATGCAAAAAGTACATGTAAAGACGCGTATGGAGTAAAAAAGGTAACTATATATACAAATATCTATACTCATAAGTATCTCTACTCTACCAAATAATGATGAAAAAATGTAACCTATTATGTGATGTAAATATCTGTTCTGATTATAATGACGACAGAGAAACCATACTTTTCTGATTAGTAGAGTAAGATATAATCATTTATATGTAGCCATGGTGCCCTCTCTATTCTGATGGTATACTAGGCTCCTTACAGTCGTTTATTTGTGGTTATGAAGAAAATTCACTGTACTGTTGAGCTCATAATGATAAATCTATTTCTACCGACACATCTCTGAATCCACAATGCTGTGAGGGGCCAAAGATACCAAAAGGAGTACGATGGTACCATGGTGTATTTTTGGTTTATCTTACGGTATAACTTATGATGAAAACGCTGGGAAACTGAATGTCTTTATGATGTTTGTTAAGTGTTCGCCTGATTTTATACCACTATAAGCCTTTCTCTTTATCGCTAGTTATTACTTTTATTAACACTATATATCTAACTATTTTTATAGTAGGTAGAGTCATAGCAGTAATCTGTGTCTATACCACTTATATGTAGATCCACTTTCTTTTTTTTTTTTTTTTTCGCGTAGTTCTTAAATTTTCACATGCATGCTTTATAATAATAAAACAAATCATAACTTCTTTTTCTTGTTTGTTTAACGTGTATATTGCCTAGGCTATAGTTTGAGTATGCTTTCAGAAGGAAGGATCTCTTTAGTGCTTCTGTGTTTACTTCATTAACTGGAGCAGCTAGTTATACAAGAGTTATAAGATCATTGTACTATATCAATCAAGTATTTGAATAGGACATATATGACATTAGCTTGGATCTCAAATGAGAAGTTCTATACTACATGCATACCAAGCCACGTAATAAGGAGCCGTTCTTTCTAATAGCACCAACTCAGTTTTAGGAAATAGATAAAAGTCGGGACAAAGTCGAATGGTCAGCGAAGGAATTCTTTACTATGAAACAACGGTTAAGTGCGCTAGCTATTTTTATTGCAAGAAATCATTTGTAAACTATATAAAAGAGAAAAGTTAAATTTCAAAAACTTCCTACTGACCTACCAACTTCCAGTCATCTCATTACTTTGAGAGATTATAGTCCTAGCTACATTTTATGCAAACCTATATCATGCAAGAAGGAAATTCACTGAAAGAAAAACAAGATTGTACGGAAGCCTTGGATTTTGAATGACCCTTAATAACGGATATGCTCTTCTTTACCGTGTGTAATGGACGTGTGTAAATAACAAAATCCTTTGAGATATCATAGATATACCAAGGAAATTCCAAAATCCATAACTGCAAATGAATTATTTGCTGTTCAAACATTACTCAGTAAGTGTAAACGTAAAGCATAACATCTGGTGATGTTAACATTCTCTTTAAGCAGCTTCCGTACAAATTGTTTAGTTCCTCAATGTAGTATATCTCCCCTTTGATCCTAGCAATCAAAACATGTATGAATGTCAGCAGATGACTATCACAAAAACAAATCTTGGCTACTGTGTGGAAATATACATCTCTCTTTGATAAAATAACTATTCTATCATTCACTAAGTGGTGCTCCCACAGGAAATTGAATTTTCTGAAAGTAGCCCGAAAAAGGAGACAGACAAATGATGGTAAGAGGTTGACTATAGGATTTTTTTTTTATGTTGAAGAAGTAGTTTATTGGTAAGAGCCTTTAAAATTACCTTGTTTATTGGCTTCTACTAATGTTCAATCGACGTTACTTGTAAATTTGTAGATTCTATAGTTAATGGAATTGCAGAATGTTTACCAGCGTACCAAAAACTTGTTCAAAGTTTGAAGGATGAAGACTACACCATGATTGGCTATACCAGGAAATCCCCAACTACAAAAGATAACATCAAGAGAAGTAAACTTTTAGAAGCAATGAGTAGCAGGCTGAAAGAAAGATTAGCAGTAGACCATATCTTCGTGTCTGCACGCCGTAGAGCGAGCGACCCATTCAACGAAAGAGATAAAAAGAAAGACAGCGAGTCGTTGGCCAAGCTAAATACAAGTGGCGATACACAAGTTAAATACTTGACGTCATGTAGCTTTGTAACTGCTAACATCTCTTAGCTATGCTACAATTTATTGTAGACATGCCAAAAGTCTGTCTTGTGGCTTTTGACCATGCTGATTTAACAACGAACATTAATGATCCAAGTCAATTTTTAAGGTAACATAAGGCAGCAAATTACGATTAACGTGCTTACTAGTAACTAAATTTATTGTTGAAAAAAGCATGTACTTTATTAAACATAGTTACTTCATGATAGTAACTATCATCTTTCTACTTTAACAGCAGTGAGGATCACATGATACGGAAAAAAAGGACCAGGTGGAGCAACATGCGCGTTTTCCTATAGCAGATATGCTAACGTCGTACTATTTACGTAGAGCGTCGAACGTACTACAGATGATGTTGACATTTTCTATCATGTCATCTCAGAGCAAGTACTACCAAGACCAGAACGTTTTGTTTTTGGCAAAAATAATCAAAATTCTTATGGGGGTACCTGTTAACTCCCAGAAACAAAAGTGGATATATGTCAAAGCGAATCGGATTATTCTAGGTACAAATCGTCTATGTCAACTTTTCAAAACCGTCACCAAGTACAGCAACAACAAGACTCTTTACTTTGAAGTAGGTGATTATAATATCCAAGCTATATAAAAAGAGATCGTTTGTCGAAATGATGAAGAATTGAAATCATACAGCTACAACGCTGATGGTTACTATACAGCTTGGGTTGGAGGAGGAGGAAAATAGGACTCCCAATTCTAGAGGTGAATGGGCATTTTGAACTTTCCGAAATTGCTCGAACAACTCAAGGCCATGTTAAATGGGGGGGGGGTTTGGCATTTTGGCCATACTTCAAAAAGTCGCTCACGTTTTTGAATTTGGGTCACTTGTCACTTTTTATAAATTACAGGTTTATTTCATCCATGGACTAGGTAAAGAAGACAGTTTCTTAACTAAAATGCAATAATACCAATATTTTTTGCCTTTAGAGGAAAAGATACGCTTATGGTCACTGGAGCAAGTTTTGCGATGATTTTGTGTTATGAAATTAATTAAGACCGCAGACACACCCACCAACATTGAAGATAACGAGTTATGCATTAGAGATGTCACGAATCTTTTCTGAAAGTATAAAGTTTGAATATTGAGTGCTATCTAAAGAACTATAGTAGCTAACTGGTCTTATCTTCAACAGTATGGTTTAGAGAAGAGTTTAATCCAAATTGGACAATTAGAAAGGGAGTACAGACAAGTCAAACCTTCAGTTTCAAGAAAGATGGTTAACCCTACTTTTACTATTAGTCTAGTTAACTCGCTCAAAAAGGGATGTGTATGCTGAAATTAAAGGGAGTATATACCCGAATACCTCGACCTAAAAGGTATCGACCTCTTGATCACACTAAAGTAATTGTTTCACAGAAGTTAGTAGAAATAGAACAAAGGCAGTAAGACAAAACTAATTATATGAAAGCTTCTTTTAACTTTTTATTATAAGATAGTAAGATCACTTTTCTAAACCCTGTAAAATGAACAGCCTATTTATACTTTTCTTTTTGATGGCCTGGATTAATAGTTTATCCAATTTTCGGTTCCTTAGCATGAATGATTACAATCTTGATGAGTATTCATGCTTTTTCGGGCATCTTTTGTGAATCTGAGCAGTCAAGTCGGAACTGAATAAGGTCAGTCGAAATATTTCTGAAGAGACCTACCAAAACATCTTTGATATCAATGATAAATACGTAATTGGATGGATATGAGCAGGTAAGTAATTGGACTGTCTGTTATTAGCAGCGTTACTTTGTAATTACGTGTCGGACTACCAGCAAACTTGCACAGCATTACAAAAAGAAGAATATGAGATTATTGGGCATCCACTAAAGTCTCCCTTTTCTGACAGTACTCAACAGAATATAATTACTTTGACAAACAACAAACGCCTTGCGTTCCGTTCTTCCAAGACAAGAATTTATGTTTAAGCATATTCTCGTGCGTGCAGGAAAGAAATCCGACAGAAAATGAAATTAAGAACACTTGAATGTCGTTGATGGAAATACGCAGACTTTTACTTAAAATACAGGGATGGTAGGGTATTTACACTCAATTATGATGCATGTCTGTTGCTGTTGGATTTCCCGAGGTTGTCTTCCAGATCACACCAGTTTAACTATCCAAGGTAGCAAAAGGCAAGGTCTTTTTGGATGTCTGACTCCTCCAAATGTTCTTCCTACCCCTTCATCTCTTTCCTTCATTCCCCCCCCCCTCTTCTTTCAATCATCTCTTGAAAAGCCATTCTTTCCTTCTCATGGTGGACACACATTCTATCAATCATAGTATTAATCTTCTTTTTTTTTTTAATCGTCAATTGTATGTTATTTTTTAATTTTCGGCTTCTAATTGTGCTAATTCTGCTCTTAGTGCTTTTCCTTTTTTCACTTTTTCTTGTTGCTCTTCGTTTAGCTTTTCACCCTTGATTAACTTTTGTTCTAAATCAGTAATCTGTCGAAGCTTTTTATTGATGGCCTTTATTTTCTTTTCTTTTGTCTGGTTGCCACTGGGTGGTGTTTGAGCGGCTACTGGCTTACTAGTGGGTTTAGTTTCGCTTTTAACACCAGGAATTGACTTTTTTGCACCGGGAATGGTGGGCGCTTGCTTGGTGGATTCAAGAACAGAATTACTATAGCGTTTTACATCTTCCAAAGGAACAAAGCCTGGTCTCACTTTGCGTTCTTTGCGATACGTACCATCAGCACGTCGAGATCCCGGGATCCATCGTTCTTCACCAACTTCAATAATACCAGCATTAGTAGGTTCAGACATTTTTTTGTTTCTTTGTAAAATAAAACAAGACGCTATCCATTTTTTTTTTTTTTTTTTTTTTTTTT
>JNEK01001343.1:0-58339 GCA_000697295.1 Mucor indicus B7402 | reverse complement strand
GAGATGGAGAGCTGGAAAAATTTAAGATGGTTGAGAATCCAAGGCCATATCAAAGGGAAAACAATCCTACGGTAATTCGCCACGGGCTTTTAAGGTATATGCCTCTATAATCTAATTATATACATATATATGTCACGGTATTAACAAGTTATGCATTTTTTTCCAGGTGTAAAAACCAAAAGTGTCTGAAGCCCATAAATGAATCCTCTGGACCTAGCGTGTTTCGACTTTGGAATCGCGATATGGCAGCCGTCCTGAATTTCAGGCATATTCTCTCTGGATTGAAAGACAATGGGAAAAGACCAGCAAGATTCTTCAGATCAAGTACAGGCTCCTCCAATGCATACGAAAGAAAGGGAAAACCAGTCAGCAGCTCTCAAGCTGACAAAAAAATATTCACTCCTCTGTAGTTATCGCTACAGTAATTCAAGATGCAGTGTAAGTCTTGGAAATCTACTTTTCCTTGCATTTATCACTTATCAATTATTTTTGTAGTTTTTCCTAGGTAAAACAAAAAAAATAGATATTCGTCTAAAAATTAATTTTCCTTTTTCCAAATTTCTATTTATGTTTGTCTAAATAAGGTAAGCAAACGTCTAAAATTTAATTTTAATTCGTCCAAAAAAAGAAACTAACAGCGTCTGAATTTAAAGTGTAAAAACTGTAGTTATCCGCATTGCCGAAGGTGTTTAAACATCTGTTACCTTTTTTTTTTTTTTTGAAAAGAAAATGAATTGCAACTTCTTATATTCTTTGGCTTGTTCTATAAGTATGTTAATGAATGTGTAGCAAGTACATGATATGAAGATAAATAGCAGCAACGCATAAGATGCATTGGAGACATGAGGTCTCTCTTTGAAATACCTGATCTTTAGTTTTGGTGATACATAAGCACTGATGTTTTACAAGCAAAATGGAGTGCTCGGAGGAGTACCCAACGTGATTGGCTGGCCAAAAAACTTAAATTCTACTCATGAAAATCTTGTGTTTTTTTGCCTTTCTTCCCTTGAGCAACATGATATTCGAAACGCTAAATAAGCATATTGACCCGTCTTTAGAAGTTAGTCTATCCCTTGATATATATATATATATATATAAACGCAGGTTTTTGCTAAGCACAAGTTATATTAGATGATAGATAGAGATTCATTGGACAAACTTATGCTAGCAGACATTATAGAATATTGTCAAGAAAGAGGTACATACATAATGTTTTTTGAAATATTCTTCTTTATAATTATTGCTATAGGTCTAAAAACGGAAGGAGGAAAATCTCAGTTGATAGAAGACTTAATCAGCTGGGTGAGGTTTAAGTTTCATTCTACAAACTATTGAGAAGATTATTAATATTAGTTATAGAAAGAAAGTATTAGATTGATTCCTGCTCCCTCAACTCCTCGACTATACACGGCACTTGAGCTGTTACCCGACTCATCTTCTACTTTACCACCTGAACAACGACTGGAACTCAACTCTCGTGATTTATCCTTACTGTTTTTAGATGACAAAAACCCAGATTTTGATATTCCGTTTAGTGCCTTAAAGATTGGGAAAAAATTAGGCAGTGGAGGGTTCAAAGACTGCTATGCAGGTAAGAAGTGGTATATTCTCGAGTTATCATCATATGAAAAGCCTTAATTTTTTCTTTGTGTTCATAGGTTACTACAAAGGGGTAGATAGTAATACTAAGTCATGATTTTTGCCTCTAACTTGAAATTTTTAGGGACCAGTAGCCATTGGTGAATTAAGACTGACACATTTTAACCAAGTCGATTTGGATGAAATTAAGCATGAAATCAATGTCTTGAAGTAAATATTTTAAAACTTTGCAAAAAATCTCAATAATAACAACCATCTTCGAGAACAGACAGCTTCGGCATGAAAACGTAATCCGATTTATAGGTGTTTGCACACACCCAAAACACCTTTGTATTATTACAGAGTTATGCTCAAAAGGCGATCTATTTGACGTTATTCGAAACTATAAGAAGCCAAACTTTTCGCAATTAGTACCGTATGCAAACAATATATTTTTTCTCGAAAAAAAAAAAAAAAAAAGAAAATATTAACCATTTATACACGTTGATGTATATAGGTTATGTACATGTATGATATTGCACTAGGTGTGTCTTATCTTCACACTAGGAGGTAGGCTTTATATGTACAAAATACCCGATTAATGAATAATGTTACTAACTTCAACTATGTCTCTTAAAGGCCATCCATAATTCATAGGGCATGTTGTACTTCACAATAAAATATTTATATATAATAGGAATTAACACAATTTCTCATATAGGACCTAAAGTCAATGAATATTTTAGTAAAGAGACGCAGTTACATTCAAATGATAAGTCCCTTCTAATAAAAAAAAAACATACAATACATATAGATTTCTGGAGATGATAGAGCGAAAATTAACGATTTCGGTTTGGCAAGAATTCGACCAAAAGCCAATATATTAATGCATACGCATTGTGGAACACCTAATTGGTAAATGTTTATTTTTACATGTTGGGTTTTTTTTATAGTAACCATATGAATAGGCAAGGTTTGTTAATGAAGAAGTACAAATCACAATTGTTTATTCGTATTAATTCTCATTTTAAAAGCACCTGAATATTGGTCTTCAAATCCTAGCTATACAGAAAAGGTATACAAAAAATACATTACCAGGAAACAAGGTTAACACATAGCCCCATATTAACTTTTGTACATACATAGGTGGATGTAAGTAAAAATTTGCTCAATTTTCTTTAGTGACGGCAAACTTAGTCTAATGCGTGCTGTATATTATAGGTCTATGCTTGCGGCTTGATCTTCTGGGAAATTTTAAGCTGGGGAGAGTATGGATATCCCTTCCAAGGTATAGCATTCTCTTCATTACTACGTAAGTTGGACAAATTATCTAAAGCTTGTATTTATATGTAGATTTAACCGAACATGCGTTGTATGTTGAAGTCCGAGACAATAGGCTTCGGCCTCCACTTGGAAGATTAAGCCAACTCTATCCTTACAAATTACTAGTACTCATTATGGAAATGTGGGAAAGTGACCCTAGACAGGTAAAGGGAGAATTTCTTATACATATTGAGCATTATTAGCTGAGCTAATTTCGAAAATCAGAGACCTTCCATGAATAAGGTAGTAGATACTTTATCTGACTATTTGACTTAACAAGCTCTTTCTTTTTATTACATAACTTATTGGTGGCTATATACAAACACACAAACACAATATAAATAAATGTTAGAGACAATCAAAGTCGTAGTAGTGCATATACATCTCGTCTATAACTTAAGATGCTGTACATATTCAACTAAACATAGCAAGGCTTCAATAGCATAGTAACATATTTACTTGTCTGACTTCATCGGTAATCAAGTTATATAGAATGCATGTATTATATGTATTTCGTAGAGGAGTAATGATGAATATTATCTATAAATCAACGAAAAGAGAAGAATATCAGAGAAGGATAATATCAGAAAAGAAAATGACTACTGACAAACTCCAGAAGAGTCTTTGAAGCTCAATCGCAGAAACTACTCCTGATTTCGACAATTGAGAGTTATTTTTAATTGTAGAACACACTTCTGTGGCAGAATACAGCTAACGTGTGATAAATTATAGTATGTTTTACTTGGATATGAATTGAATATAGTCCTACTGCTATTATCCTGGGGATACTCTTCAGTGTATATGGATATCACTTAGCCATAATCAGAAGAACAATGGGTATATCTTACAAAAACAAATTCTATAATCACTTCCGCAGCTAAATATATATACTACCGCTTCTTCCGTTGTATCTCAAGCCTCTCCAAATGAAGAATCATAAGTAAACACAAATTTACAAGCTACTGAAGTAGCAACTACTTCTTCTAGGTCTATCGCTGCCCTAGAAACAAAAATTTTTAGAAGCCATCTCTCTTCTAACAGTCATTAGAAACCTTCAGTAACCCCATGAATTGTTTTGGTTTTTGTCACTGCTGCTCTGCCTTTTCTAGTGAAAAATGAAACTTCTCATAAAATCACTACTCGTAATAGATTGTTGCTTAACCAATGTATTGTAAGAAGAAAAACTGGTTTATTGGTGAGTTAGTTATCATGAGATGGGTCTTCACATGTTCCATACACTGCACCTCCATATCTTCGACAGTATAGCCCGTCAGCACACACCATGTTTTGGCTACATTCTATACATGCACATATACCGTTATATCTATAACTCGTTAAATATGTATTACAATAGCCTCTTACGTTGGTGTAAAGAGCGAAAGACGGGTAGATCGACAGCCGAGATAGTAGTAACCATCAAGGCAAGAATTGCGCATATAATTTGAAGTTTCATCTTTTGTTGAGAGAAGAAAAAAGTTAAATAGAAAGCAAAGAATTTGATATTAAAGAATGAACTATTTATTATATATGTTTATCTGGCTCTAGTTGAGGATGAAGTTAAATGGCCAATGGGAAGTAACGTAAACCTTGTGCTTTGCGCTGCTAAAGGCAGGACATTATATTGACCCTGCTGTTGACTATTTACCGCTTTACGTGCCCTATTTTTATATCTTAAATATGTAGTTGTAAAACAAATGTAAACAAATAATTGTACCTCTCATATGTCTCATTGCTTGCGTTTGTCAAGACGCCAAATATCAGTGATTGTTTTATGTAAAATTTGTTCACATTTGGTTTAAAATGTGCTTCATAGCTTGCCCAGTTTATAGGATCGATCTACCATAAACGTATTTGTTAAAAAAAAAAAAAAGATTATGTCTTTTTTGCTATATCATTCTTACCTTATTTTGCAAATAATTGATTGTTTCACTGTTGGGTAATTTTGTGTCTTGGTGTAGAACTGTAGTTATAAACAGAAAATCAAAGATCAATTGTAAAGCACCGTTCTCCGTTAAATTCAGTTCTTTGATGTGTTTTTCGAATACTTGTAGAGTACTTTCATACAGTGCTTGTCTAAGGCTACTCATAATACTCTATACTAAATTGTTTAACTTTATAATTTTTCTTTGTTGAAAGCAGCTCACCTTATCTAATACAGAACTGTTAATCCTTTGTATCTCCTCACAAGTTGAAAATAAGTCTCGGACAAACGTTTGTGTTGCTTGTGTTGGTAATTTGATATGATCTTCTACATCTAAAAACGAAAAAGCAATTAGAACCATGCAATTGTTTTTCTGTCAATAAAGAAAACATACTCTCCCAAACAGACACAGCAAAGCACTGATCATTCCATTTCGTAGATGTTAAAGAAGCCTTTAACTTTTGAGTGAAACTCTTTTTCAATGATTGAATCCAAGTATTATGTGCTTTATGATATATGTCTAATAGAGCACCCTGAATTTCTTTATATTTGGGATCTATTAGTGGATTTAGCAAAGAGCTTGTGTGTCCGGGCGTATTCAAATTACCTTTATTGATGTTGCTGCGTAGTTCAAACGTATGTATTGTGCCAGTAGAAAGTGAAAGAGATTTTGGCACCTGCTTAGAAAGTGTACCGATATTCTTTGCAAGCCGGCCAAGGGATATCGCTATGTCATTAACTATTTATATATTAATTGGTGTTAATCTACAAAAATCGTGTTGTTTTCACTTACCCTCTTGTTGCTTGTCCCATTTATCAAGTCGTTTAATTAATGACTCCAAACCGTTGCCGTAGTTAATAATCATTTCATAGCATTTCGTTTCAAAGTAGGTTTTAATAAGATTCGCGTCCCTGAGGATTATGGCGTGAGTTGGTATACTGATTATGCGGTATTTTCAAACACTTACTCTTTAACATGAAACAAGTCATGGTCATACTGCATCAAATGAACCAATACATCTTTTGTAATGCTCTCTAATGCCGTATCGAAATAATCCTGCACCAAGCAAAGAATACGAGTTCTATCATTAGCTGTTTCTCTTAAAGATAACTTGAAATCCTCAATTTCTTTCGATGATGAAAGATTGGGAAGACTAAAAACTTGTTTCTGCCCGTTTGTGCCTGGCCAAATGCCTAAAGTTACCATAAACCCGTTTTTTGGCTGCTGTTTGTTAACATCCACAAAAGATGGCCATACATTCACGTCCAACTGCTTTAAAATTTCATCCAATCCACAGTTAATCATGTACTTGGCTTGTTTGTTAAAGATCTCTCGATAGAGGTTGTCCCATAATGAGTACTGCCTTCTACACAAAGACTGAACTGAGATGATCCATTTGTTATTCTTATCTTTTGTATGTTCGTCCTCGTTTAATACTTCCCAAAGTTTTGTTCTGATGTGGACAAGTTCACGTTGGTTACTGATAGGTAAAAATGCTTCCAACAATTCTTTCCTTGACATACTTTCTATTTCATCGATCCACAATGCTATTATGTTTTGTATTTCGTTTGAATCAAGGGTTGGGGATGGGTCAAAATGAGGCTTATAGTTTTGAACTGTTTGGGGCAAAAATCGAACAATCAGTGGTACATTGGAGCTTGGTGAAAATAATCGGGTAATAACAGATTGACTAGGCGTCTCATTTCCGTGGCTGAATTTAGAGGGTATCATAAATGTATCTTGAAATGATTTCACGTAAGACTCAACTAAGGTATGTGTATGATCGCCTTCTTTCGAAACAAACACTTCAAATAGTTGAATGATAGTTCTTTTAATAACCAATGTTAGCTCTCGTAATTGATGTGAAATACGGTTTTCAATGCTGTCTGCTGTTTTCGTATAATTTTGCATAATATCTCGAATGATGTTTGTTCTCATTTCCAGTAGTTTTTCCAAAGCTTGTTTGTATGACATTTGATCCAACAACATCAGACCCACTAAAATTTCAGCGATATGCTTGAAAAAACGTATTAAACTCTTGTAAATATGGTAAAATATATAGTACCTCTGATGCTTGTTCAGACACCCGAAGATAGTGTGTGGCTCTTTGAATGATTTGTGGTTTAAAAGCGCTGACCGCATCCCATTGTCTCTGGATGACAGGAAATGCAAGCTCGATGTCTAATATTGAACGCTGCTTCTCCTCTTCTATATATTCGTAAACTCTCTCTGCTAATGTATATAATCTACTCGCATGAAGATATCGATGATTTTCTAGAGCATGCCATATTTGTTCAGGCACATCTGCTAGTGACTTTACTAATGTCGCAATCATATAGATCTGTTTCCTTTTCGCATCTGTTTCAGCTAAAGAGTGAGAGTAAGCTCAGGCTAAACGTCAAAACTATTTTCAGGATCTTTTACTTTTTTCAGCATTCGTAGATTGATGGGTTTTGTTTCTTGCAGCGAATTTGATATTGTCAATTTCGCAAGCTGCCTGCATTCTGTCGAAATTTGACTTGATTGCTTGAGCGTTTTTACTCATGGATATAATGGCATCAGCTGCTGAAATTAAGTCATGGTATTGTTCGCTTTACAAATGTTTTAGTTTTCGGTTCAAATTGTCTTCTTTTTATTTGCAAATTACCCAACCATAGCTCTTAACTCTTTCTTTTGGGTTTCAATGGCATTACTATTTATTAGACGAAGCATTATTCATTAATGTGAAAAAGGAAACTGTTTGGTTATTACCGTGTTTTCTGCTCAAATGCTCGAGCTTCGGGCACGCTTAAACTTATAAGATAAGTATCAGGATCATCTTCCTCTCTCAGTCTTTTTTCTTTGGACATGTGGTAAGAGTGAGGAAAGCCAACACAGCAAATGATAGTCACTTAATTTTGTATCGCGATTGGCGGTTGTTTAAAGATCACTATCACTTGACTACGTTTATTGAATCATTAGTTAGTACTTACACGCTCGGGCAATATATCATTATGGGTAACGCGAATACCCACAGGCCATCAGACGTCGTAAGTGTTTTTGAGAGCTCAAGACATCATATGGTTTTTCTGCCGCTCTAGTCACCCTTCATGAGCGCGATTGAGGGGTTGTTTTTCTTCAAAAAGAAGCTGGGCTCTCAAAGTGAGTTGGCCACACATATTGATGGGTGCAGTAAAATTATCACAAAGTAAGATTGAGAGGGTTGAAAGATTGAGAGGGTTGAGTCAAACATTTTACGACGTTTTATTGATACTGATTCAGTTAAAGATTGTTTTTTATGGAGTCTTGAAAAAATCTGCTAAAGCCTGTAGTTGCCGACCCCGCCAACTTTTCCCGCACTTGGCCAAAAAAAAAATACGTTAACACGCACAGGGCTGTATTGAAAAATTAATTTTTCTCTTTTTTAACAACTTTTTCTTAGCTTCAGTGTATTCTTGCACCTTTTCTTTCACAAAAGCCAACAAAAACATAACAATAGAGAATCTATTTCAATTCTGGTACGCGATTTCCAATCACATTTTTGCCAATGAACTACTAACGAAGAGTTTTTAGAGAATATACTTTTTACGTGAGCTGATTCAGTAATTATTAGACTTCTTTTTTTATGTTTAAATTTACTCAAATCTACGCACATTAGCTATAACAAAAATGGACCCTAAATTATTTGCTCAACAGGGCATGAACATGAATAGCCCCTCTAATCAACCTACTCCAAATATGATGTTACAATATCAGCAACAACAACAACAACAACTTCAACAACTTCAACAGCAACAAACTCCTGACATGCAACAGTTCAACTCTATGATGGGAGCTGGTATGTCGTTCAATCCAGCTAATCTTGGTGGTGGATTAAATTTTGCTCAGCAAGATTTTGGTGGTCTTGATCAAACAGATTTGACTCCATTTATTCAAGGAATGAACGGAATCAACATGGCTTCTTTTCAGCAACAACAACAACTTCGTCAAACTTCTCAGCCACCTTCTGTATATTCACCTCAAAACTTGATGAATCTTCAGGCAAATAATCCAGGTAACTAGATCACTTTATATTTTTATGATTATTCTAACATTTTTACAACAGCTGCCCTTCAAGCACAATTACAAAACAGAGGCATGTATCAAATGAACGGCAACATGATGCCAAAAACTCCCCAAGCTTTGTTGCTCCAGCAGCAACAGCAGCAGCAACAACAACAACAACAGCAACAAGCCACAATGGCAATGAACAGAGGTACTGATTTGTAAATCTTGAGTAAAAAGCAGATATTGACTAATTTTGAAATAGCCCAGAACTCTCCCAGCCAATCTCCTGCACTAAACAACACTCATTTTCCTAATAACAATATAGGCTCTCCGGTAGTAGCTAACAGCCCTCACATGTCTGTAGGAAAAGTTGGCTCAGATTATGCTGGTAAATTAGAAAAGTTGCAACTGATAGGGTGCTAAATCTGAACTTCTTTTTTTTTTTTTTTTTCGAATCATTTAGCTTCACCAATGAACCCGAATATCGGCTCACCCATTCAAAATTTTCAACCAGGAAATGGCATTTCACCATCTCCTCAAATGACGCGTGTGATTCCTTCTCAGGGGAATAATCGTTACATGCAACAAATGAATACCCAGCCGTTACAACAACAGCAGCAACAGCAACAGCAAAATTTGGGTAATGCTTCACCCTCTCAAAACAACCCTACTGTCCCGTCGTATGCATCACCTCAGTATCAGCAGCAAGATAATAAAGCTTCAGAAGTTCATACACCCAAAAGTTACAATACAAATATGTCAGGCTATGTTCAGCAATCACCTATGCAAGCACACTCATCGCCTATTCCACGTCAATCAGTCACACCTGGTAGTAATCACTCTACACCACATCAGCAATACCAACAACTAGATACAACACCCCAAAGTCCTGCCGCTAACAATAATATGATTCACGCCTCTTCATCTCCAAAGCCAACTGATTCTACGGTCATTTCCCAAACAAATATATCATCGAACAAGTCAGAACATGTAACACCATCATCTACACCGCAAACGCCTCAACAACAGATCACTTATATATCAAAAACACGAAATGTTGACACTTACGGAGGCATTGACCTCAAATACTTTGATAAATTTGAGATCAAACCACCTATGCCTCATATTTCTGAATTGGGTTTAGTCGATATACAAGCATTAATTTTATCATTAAAGTCAGGGTTGAAGATGGAAGTTACAAACGCATTAAATATACTTACTGTGTTGACAGTGTCACAATCGCCTATGCAGCATCATCACCAACCTAGCAGCACATTGCCACTGCAACATTGCGATGAATTATTAGATGTATTACTTGATCTTCTAGAACAAGATATTCTTGGTACCTGCAAACGATTTAACCTTGAAACGAACAACACCGATATCACAGAAAAAAAAGTAGAGAATGATGTTACCTATACAGACCTCTTTGACATGTCACTTGATGAAATGAAGAGCTTGATCCCGGAACTTGAAAAATCAACATCTGATAATTGGCTATCGCTTCGTGATCGTTGCTTGTGCGTTCTGAACATTTTGCGTAACTTGTCATTTATGGGAGAGAATGTCCAATTTTTAGCAAAGCATGAGCGGTTTGTTGATTTGATGGCTGATCTAGTCGATGAAACACGTGATAAAACCGTTCAAAAGGAAGCATGGTATGTTGGTATCCGCCACATGGATCGACTTGATTTCCGCAAAAGCATCCTCATGATGTTTGCAAATTTGTCAATGTTAATTCACTTGCGCACAAAAAAGAATGCAGCTATTTTGGTTGATTTGGTGCACGATTTCATGGTGAATGGACCTGATACTTATTATTCGTTTTTGGCCATTGAAACATGGACAAAATTAACAGTGAATCATGATAATCGACAGCTGTTACACTCTTTGGTGACCATTGATAGTGTGTTCCAATCCATAGCCGACATTTGGCTGGAGTTAACATCTGTTATTCAACGTGATTTCTTCTCATACGATGGTCGAGTTATGCACGCTATGACATCAAACCAACTAGCTATATTAGAATTGACGATGATTGGACTGTATAATATTTTAGCTATAGTGCAGGACGAAAGTGTGAAACAAGATTTGGCACAACGTAGCAAGAGTCTCGGTATGATGGTCATCAGACTTTCTGTTACTTTAGCAGAGTCTGGAAATGCACAGTTTGGCCTTGTGACAAAGCGAGGCATGGAATTGATCCGCTCAATTGTTTGCGGTGGTGATGGTATAAGGAGACGCCAACGCCAGCAGCAATCTGGACCACTTGAAACACTTAATCAGTCAAATCCAGCGCATCAAGAAAAAGAAGAGAAAGATTACATGAGCCCGTCAGAAATTGGCAATATTATTCTAGATATGCCTGTTTTGAGAGAAAAGCTGATGCTGTCCTTGTTGAAACCCACAACAGACCCAGAAATATTACGCGAGTTGTCTGATATTGTCAACTCTATAGATGAAGATTCCACTGTATAGTCCCCCCTCCCTCCCTCTTTCCTTTTTTCTTTATACAAATAAAAAATACGCTAGTTATAATAAGAACCTTGCTTGTGGCGGATTGCTAAAAGCACACTTTTAATTCTCGTTTACATATAACAAAATTTTAAACGAAGGATGGACTCATTGTGACAGAAATAGTAAGTTCACCAAATAAACCGGTCTCTACCTTGGGGGATTCTATGGATCTATAGGTTGAACCATGAACTATACTCGATAAGTAATATTACACGAGCGACTCGTACTGATACTCAAAATTTTCTAAACTCAACCAAACACGCTGTATCTAACAAGTACACGATTAGCTTTCCGTGTATTCTGTTAAAAGAAGTCGTCTAACGATGCCTTAGTATCTTGGTTAGTCATTTGCATATGATTTAAGGCGCGCATAATACCATAGAATGTTGGATAGTATTCACACCATAACGGTAGCCGCACATGCACTGATGTTTACAAACGTATACCCGTTCGATCATCTTGGTGGTTTTCGATACGTGGCATTCTCTTTGAGCTCGATTACTCCTACTGTAGTAATATGGTCCTTCACCACCTGAAGCGATGTTTCTCTCGGTAAAAGAGGGTCAATCTATCATATTTTTATCCTATACTATCATGACCGACACGGATGCTCCAATAGGAAAGCGGTATATTGCCACTTGTTGTTTTCCTAAAAAAAAAAAGAACAAAAGCCATTCTCTAATTCTATAATGATATATGCAGACTTTTGGTTAAATGGAAATGTGCGTGCATATTGCGCACTGACTAAAAATTGGCATAAATATAGTCATTAGATAATCAGGATTAATTATCAGGTTATATATGTGTGTATAGTGGGAAATTGTTAGATTAAGACCTGCATTTTACTATGATGCTTTAATATACACCACCTTTGGCATCTTCGTGGAATGTGGTTTAAAACAAAGCTATTTTTTATTATTGCGTATCATAAGAGTTCCTTTTTTTACAAGAACAGTAATTGTTTTGCATGCAATACGCATCATGCACCCGTTGGCTGCGGGGAGAGAAAAAAATAGAAGCATTACCAATTTTGTAAAACACTGATTTCCAAATACGATAAGAAGGAGGAGTGGAATTTCAAATTGCAGCAGGCTTTAGAAACCAATGTTGAATCATCCCAGTGGAGCCTTTTTTTTTTTTTTTCCAATACAATTTTTAACTTGTAGAAGAAGAAAAACTAACCCTTTTTCTTTGTTTTTTTTCTTAAATACTCGGAACTTATATGAATAGGACTTACCATAATACCGAGCAAAGGACTAACAAAGTACCTAATTACGCTCAAGCTGCTAAAACACAACATCAACAACAAACGCGAGGTCATACACCGCAGCAACAGCAACAAACTGATCCTGATAAACCTCATTACATAAAGAATAACTCAACTTATAACAAATCTGGGTCTACATCGCAACATTCCTACCAAGCTCATAGGAATTCGTATCCTTTTTATTTAAAATTTAAAAACAAAAAAAAAAAAAAAAAGATGATGAAAAAACATACAATCCTTAACTTTTTTTTTGATGACTTAGTAGATATAATAATTATAAGCCAAAAGACAATAACTCGTATGGTTATAATAACAATAATAGAAAGCCACCTATGCAACACTTAACAATGGCATCAGGTGCTGATATAGGTACAATTAATGTCTTTATCTAAGTGTTGTTATTAACATGACAAAGTAGCCCCTATCCAGTTTGGAACTGTGAGTGCTCCAGTGGTTTCTACAGTAACTGGAGAGACACCTATTGTAACAGCATCAACGTCGTCTGAAGCTCAATATGGTAATTTACCCGCTGTAACTGATAGTACAACATCTAACGTAAGTATTATAACTTCAACCTATTATATGGCAACTTATTCAAATAAAATAAAGTATCGACCTTCAATGAGGCAACACCAACAATCACAACAGCAACAAAACTCGTTACAGAAAGATATACCCAGATCACCTCGTAATACGAATGATGGTAGATTATTCACTCAACCTTACGCGCCTCGTCGAGATCCTAACCAAGGAGATTATAACTATTATAATAACAACAATAATAATTCTTACAGAAATAATGGATACGTGAGACCTTCTCAATCACCAAACCAACCTTATCATCACCATCACCAAGTCCAATACTCTCCACAGCAAATTAATCATTCACCACAGCAACAAC
Source organism: Mucor indicus B7402 (assembly GCA_000697295.1). Lineage (NCBI taxonomy): Eukaryota > Fungi > Mucoromycota > Mucoromycetes > Mucorales > Mucoraceae > Mucor > Mucor indicus. Next base: position 44,805 of record JNEK01001343.1, on the reverse strand, counting down.
AACACAATTTGCCTCCCTCTCCTATGAGCCACCGTGCTTCTCCAAACATGAACGGATATAACTCAACCAAAAAAAATAACCAATCCCCTCACATGCCTCAATCCTCGCCTCAAAACATACAAATGACTGCCACTTGGTCTACTACCGGTCAATATGTAAGTTATAGCGTTTTAAAAAGTGTGAAATCATATTGATCAAGTAAAATCTAGTATTATACTCCCCAATATCCTGTTCCAGGTTATATACAACCAGTCACTCGATCACCTCCTGTCATACCACCTCCTACCAGGAAAGTAATCTCTATTGTTGATCCCAACACAGGTACAAAACTCGACACAAGGGAGATATCCGTCACAACTACTCATCTACCTCCACAAAAGGAAGAAAAATCATTTGAGTTTGTAAAGCCATCTCATGTTTCCAAAGCTGTACCAATTATCGACCCTGCTATTCGTGATCGCGAACAACGCGAAAAGAAAGAGCGTGAAGAGGCAGAGAGAGAGGCACAACGTAAGGCAGAGGAAGAACGAAAGCTCGCCGAAGAGAAAGAGCGTCTTGAAAAGGAAGAACAGGAGCGTTTGGAAAAGGAGCGTTTGGAGAAAGAACGTCTAGAAAAGGAAGTGGCAGAACGCAAAGAAGCAGAACGTATTCGTCTTGAGGAAGAAGCCGCTGCACTGTTGGAAAAGCAACGTCAAGAGGAAGAAATCCGCCGTAAAGAAGAGGAGGAGCGTGAATCAAAGCGTGTTATCAGTGAATTGGAAGCAGAGCGCAAGAGAGAAAGACCTCCTCATGTCAGTACATCTAATCTTGAATTATCTTCATCTCCAGTGGCCTCTCCAGTCAGAGAATACTCAAATATTGAAGATATTAGCACAATCAAATATCCTAGCGGTATGATCACACCCACGCCCCAATCAGATAAGAGATTTGTGTACAGTACTGAATTTTTACTTCAATTCAAGCCCATTTGCACCTCCACAACCGACGAATTGTCTGCTTTATTTAAAGAATTGGGTGTTTCTGAAAATCTTACCCGACCCCCAGCATTCCGTCAACAATCATCCGATCGCGGTAGAGGACCTCGTACACCTGGTGCGGAGAATATGTTTCGCATGGGCTCACGCGATGGTCGTATGGAAATGGGTAAGTTCAACGTGGGCCGTCCTCTCACTCCTCGCAGTAACAGCGGTATGATGGAACGTCAAGGCTCTCACGGTGGTCGTGGAGGTGTGATGATGGGTCGTGGTTCCAGCCGTGGTGGTATGACAAGCGGTGGTATGAAGATTATTCGTAACCCACCCCAACAGAACTCCGGACCTGGTGCACCCACCATTCCCTTTGAGCAAGTTGTACCTCTTGATCGCAGCGAAAATAGATGGGTACCTGCAGCTAAAGCCGATGCTGCTCCTGCTGAAGGTGAGCTCATGTCTCAAGAATACATTACTCGTAAGGTCAATGCGTTGTTGAATAAGTTGACTTTGGAGAAATTCGACTCTATTTCTGCTCAAATTTTTGACTATGCTCGTCAGTCTGAAAAGGAAGATGATGGTAGATCGCTTCGTACAGTGATGAAATTAACATTTGAAAAGGCGTGTGATGAACCTAACTTTGTTACTATGTGGGCACGTCTTTGTCGCTCGATGTACGATGCTATGACAGATAAGATTCGCGATGTTGGCATTTTGAACGAAAAAGGCGAACCCGTCTCAGGTGTACTCTTGTTCAGAAAATACTTGTTTAACCGTTGTCAATCTGAATTCGAAAAAGGTTGGAAAGCCAATATGCCTGGAGGAGAAGAAGCCGAAAATTTGATGTCTGAAGAATACTACGCTGCTGCCAAGGCCAAACGTCAAGGCTTGGGTTTGATTCAATTTATTGGTGAATTATTCAAGGCAGATATGCTTTCTGAGCGTATTATGTACAACTGTGTCGTTCGACTTTGTAACGATCCTTTGAACGCGGGCGATGAAGAAGCCGAATCTCTTTGCAAACTTCTCACAACCATTGGTAAGGTTCTTGATCGTAAGCCAAAAACTTCCAAGTGGCTTGATGTGATCATTGGTCGTATGAAGACAGAGATGGTGAATAGCCCCAAGCTGTCTTCTCGTGTTAAATTCATGATACAAGATCTTGTTGATTTGCGTAAAGATAAATGGGTTCCTCGTAACGTGAGCAATCAAGTCGGACCTACCACAATTGCCAAAATCCACGAAATGGCAGAAAAAGCCAAAGAAGAAAAGGATGCTGCTAATATGAAGCGTACAAACAGTGCTCGTGGACCTTATATACCCAACAATAACAATAATAATAACCAATACAACAATGGTATGGCTCGTACAGGGGCATATCGTGGTAACAAGGATAACAGTAACTTTTATCAAAACAATAACAATAACGGTAATAACAACAATCCTACCAACAACACAGGCGATGGCTGGAGCACAGTGTCTCCTGGTGTCAATACCAAAAACACACGTGTGGCTGATTTATCAAATTTTGGCAAGATTGATAGAAGCCGTTCTCGTAGTAGCATGCTCAGTCCCTCTTACGGTTCATTCGCTAGTTTGAGCCGTGGCAAATCTGGCACAGCCACGGATAACAAGAGTCCCACTGAAGGAAGATCCAGCCCTGCTACAAATATGTTCAGTGCCTTATCGAATGGTGGTGAAAATAAAGACAATAGCAAGGTTGAGGAGGCCAAAGCAGCACCAGAGAAGCCCAAGTTGTCCGATGAAGTTGTTAAGCGCAAATCTAAAAATATTCTTGAAGAATATTTCAGCATCAACGACAAAACGGTAAGAAATCCACAGTACTTTTGTAATTAAATGAGGTAATTTATTGTGTATTGTTGTAGGAACTTGTTGAATGTGTTAAAGAGCTTGATGAACCTGACTACTTGGTTACCTTTATTGGTGAAATGTTGACCGTTGTAGAAAAGAAAGCACAAGATGTTGAGAGAATGAGTGAAACCATCAAGTTCCTTAACAGCGAAAACTTATTAGAAAAGGGTCTATATATTAGAGCATTCAAAGGATTTATGGAAGGATATGATGATTTAACCATTGATGTACCTCAAGCACCCAAGTATGTGGCTCAACTATTACTCTCTGCTTCGGTTTCTCCTGAAGACGTAGGCGGTGACGAATTTGATTCATTACAAAAGGCCTACAAGACATTGGTGGAGTCACAGTAGTACATAGTATACATAAAAAACAAAAAATAAACCCCCCCAAAAAAAAAAAAAAAGATAATGGTGTGATACCATTGTGTATAGAGAAAACAATAAAATAAATAATAAAACGGTTGAAGCACCATACAGTTGATGGTCGATTTCAAACGCAATATCACACTGTATTCTCACTTAAAATGATCTATATCTACCAAATTTGGTCTTCAGTCGCACAGAGTGTAATTAAGATCCAGCATAATAGTAATCTTAATTTATTTGGCTTTCTCTTGTTTGTTCCTTGCTCTTGATTAAGATGGATTATTTTGCAAAGTTTAAAAAACGCATTGCCCCACCAAAGGTACAGCCTACCGACGCAATGCAACTTGCGAGATTCCATAAATGTTGGGATTATATTCATGTAGGTCCTTTTTTTTCAACGATCATAGAAAGAGAGGAGGATTAACAGACAAAATAAAAACTCTGTTTAGAATATTTTTGTGCTGGACGATAGAAAGCCAAACATTCATGTTCAACAAACTGAAATTCCTCACAAATTACGAGAAATGGTTGATTTATTAGTGGACGAAGAAGCGAGACAAGAAGATAATACGACTGGTCTGTGCCTAGAATACTTTTTAAAGAACGGCGTATTGCAGTATTTAGTGACAGTTTCAGAGAAAGAGGACTACCCTGTGGGTATTCGAGGAGAAGCTATTCGTACTGTTGCAAGCATGATAGACCTCTTGGACGACCGCTTCCTTGTTCACAATGCAGTACATAAACCAACAATTAAATTATTGAGATTTTGTGTTTTGGACGATCATCCCAGCGAACTCTACAGCGATGATTTAGTGGACCTGATGTATATTATTTGCTCGAAAATTCACGGATTTCCTGCATTATTGAATATATTCTTCCATGATAAAGTGTGGTTAACAACACCTCAAAAAAACCATTCAGCTGAAGAACAGACAGAGACTCTTGATGAAGAACATATGAAAGAACCACCGCATGAATACGAATTTCTACTGTTCACCTATCTCTTGCGGTTTGTGCATCGTGAAGGGAGATCAGGGGACTTTGCACGCACAGGACTGTTATTTTTAATGGAGATGGCTGTTGATCAGCTGGGCGACTTCATTTTAGGATCAGATTTTGCTACAATCATGGCCGCTGGACTCGGTGCTTTGTACTCTCAATTACCTAGAAAATTAATCATTCAAAATGAAACTGAAAATATATACGCAAACTCCACTTCCTACCTATTAGGCCAAGACGCGCTAATGGACGATCATGATCGTATTCCTGTAAGCTTAGGTATGGAATACTCAAACTCGCCGGATTTCAAGTATCAATTAGACTCGTTTTTGAAGTTACTAGAGTTTTGTCAAGACGTGCTGACTCGCTGCCCCAATCGCGATATATGCGAGGCCTTGTTAAGTAGTGTTCGCTCTGCATTTTTGGAAAATATTTTATACCCATCAATTTTGGAATGTTCAGACACAGACGGATCTTCAGTGGCAGTAATTAGTTATATCGATCTGATTCTTCAGACAATACAACAAGGTGATTTGGCAAAAGTAGTTGTAGGATATTTAATGGGTGATGAAGAAATCGAGCTTGACGGAGACAGTAGTATTGCTGCGAGTGTAGATCAACTGAACTTAAACGATACTCCCACAAGAAAACCTTCCGTGAGCCCACACATTACGTTAAAGGACCTCATCTTTTATCGACTTAAATCCACTTCACAATCTACTGTGATTGCTACTTTGAAACTACTCAAGACACTCGTCACAAAACATTGCCCTTATTCACTCAAATTGTTTTCGTCTATACATCCCGATAACAAAGAACCTATTATGATTTCCCATCACTTGCGAGAAATCGACCTTTACTTCTCGCTACTAGTTGCTATTGATGCTGAAAATGCAAACCAAGTACTTTCGTGCGGATATGAAGATTACTTGCGTGATATTGAAATGACGATTGACAACGACTCGTGCTATCAGCCGAAACAAGAACACACCATTGAACGCAACAAAGAGCCACTCAATAAGCTGAAACGACGACGCAGTTTCAAGTATGGTCAGCGGTTTGAAGCAAAAGAGGACCGTAAAAAACCTAATTCTACTACTAGAAGATCACTGTTTCGACACAAGCTGCGATCTTCCGATCCCATTTTGCAAATTCTATTGAGTCTTCTTAGTCATTTTTTCACACAATCAGCCGAACTCAACCTGGCGCTCACAGGCGCTATTTCTGCATTAGCGCTTTGTCCTTATCGCAGTCTAGAGGGATGGATCTCCTTTAGTGAGAGTGATCGTACGACTAAAGATGATATTCTCGTTCTTGGTGATACAACGACAAAAAGCAAACCAAAAGTGCGACGACAAGACATTTATGCTACATTCGATGACACTGATCCTGTAGACGATGACGACGATGATGATGACCGCTCCGTTGATTTTGGTGCAGAAAGAGGGTCGAATGCTAAAACAACACCAGCCTATTTTAAATCGTATCCTCAATTTTTCACATTACTTCGTACACTGACGCAACAAGTCGATTATTACCGATCGGACATTCAAGCGTTTGATAAGCTTTTAGAGGAACGTCGAAGCGCTCTTATATCTGGTGAGACGCAAAGTGCAATGGTAGCGAACAGACGTCCTTCTACTGTTCTCCTCCAAACACCACTGCTGAGCCCCTCTTCGTCTGCCTCGACAGCCATGTCGCGTACGGCGCTACAACCAACACCACTTATTCTTCCTCAAGTTCTTAGTAACCCCGTAGCTCCATTCACACTCCATGTGAAGAAAACAATGAATACGCGTATCCAGCCCCTGTTTCCGTCCCATTTTAAGGAACAACCGATTTTGGATCTCGACGATGAAGATGAACACACGTTTACTGCAGAACCTTCTAAAGCCAAACGAGGAGATAAAATCACTCTATCCATGTTACTGAACAATGTGGTTATACTTGAAGAGACTATTAAAGAACTTGTCGCGTTAATTCAAGTAAGAAGAAGTTTAGGCATTGATCAAATTGTCTATGTTTAAAATAAAATATTTATGCAGTTCCGGAAAAAGTTTATTTTTTTTTTTTTTCTCATGCCCCCTAAATAACGTCTATAAAAAGAACTTTAGTTTTCCTTATCAATTTTCTTTTTCTCTTTTTATTATTATTATGACCGGTCAAAGATTATCAGGAAAAGTCGCTATTGTCACTGGTGCCGCTGGGTAAGGATGAAATAAAAACAGAAAAAGAAAGGTTTGTTGATATAGAATAGTGGTATTGGTTTCGAAACTGCTGTTTTGTTTGCTAAAGAAGGAGCTAAAGTTGTCTGTGCTGATATCAATGAAGCAGGCGCGTTAAAAACTGTTGCCAAGATTGACCAATTGGTAGGTCAAGGCTCGGCTGTTGCTTTTAAAACTGATGTCTCTAAAGAAGAAGAAGTTAAAGCTTTAGTCGATAAAGCTGTTGATACTTATGGTAATAAGCATAAGTACTTTATTATCTCTCCTTCTATTAACTCTATGTTTCATATCCTAGGCAAACTTGATATCATGTTTAACAATGCTGGTATCATGCACCCCGAAGACGATAACGCATTGAACACAGAAGAAAGGATTTGGTAAGAAATAGGTTTAGAGAGAATATAGACTTTATTTGACGCGTCTTTTTCATATATAAAAAGGGACTTGACCATGAACATTAATGTAAAGGGTGTTTGGTATGGTTCTAAATATGCTATCATTGCCATGCGCAAGAATGGTGGGGGTTCCGTTATCAATACTGCTAGTTTCGTTGCTTTGATGGGTGCTGCTACACCTCAGTTAGCATGTAAGTTAAAAAGAAAGAGAAAGAGACAATAAGCTCACTATATGTGGTCTATAGACACTGCTTCTAAGGGTGCTGTTTTAGCAATGACGTAAAGTATATCTTTGGGATTTTTTTTTTTTTTTAAGAAAGAAAAAAAAAATTAACGCGTCTAAAACTAGTCGAGAGCTCGCTATGGTTCACGCTAGAGAAAACATTCGATTTAACTCTCTTTGCCCTGGTCCCATTCGCACGCCTTTGCTCATGGACTTTTTGAACACAGAAGAAAAGAAACAACGTCGTCTTGTACATGTTCCTCAAGGAAGATTTGGTGAAGCTATTGAACAAGCTTATGGTGCTTTGTTTTTGGCTTCAGATGAAAGCTCGTTTGTTACAGGTACTGACTTTAGAGTAGATGGTGGATTAGCCTCGGCTTATGTTGTAAGTATATGCTTCTATTTGTTTGTTTTTATAGAATACCGAGTAACTATTATTGTTAGACACCTGAAGGTGAACCTAAAGGTCCTGTTCCTACTAACTTTGCAGATGTTTAATAATAAAGCTTTTTATCTGTATTTACACAATTAATCCTTCCTGGTTCCTGAAACATGTTGATAGATATGCGTTTATGTTATTATAACTGCAGGAACATCATTTCTTGTGTAACACAGGCTCATAGATAGAAGAGGTTTGATGTTAGTTGTCTTGCAAAAGTAGCAGCTGTAGTGTTGGGGGGCATTATCGTGTGCAATGGATCAGTGATGCTCTTTTTTTTTTTTTCTTATCTGGAGAAACATGATCCAGCTGATTTGTGTGACGAAATAGGAGTTGTTGTTTGTAGCTCAAAGACGTTTTTTTTTTTTTTTTTTTTTTTCTTTTTTTTTAATTGCATTCTATTTGAAATGGCATCAGGTCGTAAGAAAGTTCTTTTAAAGGTAAAAAAAAAGATAGTTAAACCCTTTATTTTAGTGATGATTAACACTGTTAGTGCATTTAGGTCATTATTCTCGGTGATAGTGGGTAAAAAGAGTAACAAAACAAGCCTGTTTTTAAGTCTCAGTTCAACATTAACGTCATTCACAGTGTTGGAAAAACCTCTTTAATGAACCAATATGTGAATAAGAAATTCTCAAACCAATACAAAGCTACTATTGGAGCAGACTTCTTGACTAAAGAAGTATTAGTTGATGATCGTCTAGTTACAATGCAGGTATAGACACGATGAGACAGGTCTGCATTTTTTTTTTGTTATGTTTTTAATCACAGTCTTTTTTTTTTTTTTTTCCTTTTTTTTAAGATTTGGGACACAGCAGGTCAGGAACGTTTTCAGTCATTGGGCGTTGCATTTTATAGAGGTGCCGATTGTTGTGTACTTGCATATGATGTGAATAATGGAAGAAGCTTCGAATCATTAGGTAATAGTTATTCTATAACCAAAAAAAAAAAAAAAAAAAAAAAAAAAAAAAAAAGTAAGCTTATATGATGACTGCTAGATCAATGGAGAGATGAATTCTTGGTTCAAGCTTCACCTAGAAACCCAGAACTCTTCCCTTTTGTATTATTAGGTAATAAAATTGATGTTGAAGAAAGCAGAAGAATTGTCTCCCAAAAGCGTGCTCAGGCTTGGTGCCAATCTAAGGGCAATGTTCCGTAAGTATTATTGCTGTTTTTGTATATATCCTTATTGATTCTTATGCATATTATAGTTATTTTGAAACTTCTGCTAAAGAGGCTATCAATGTTGAGCAAGCATTTCAAACGATTGCCAAAAACGCATTATCTCAAGAGACAGACGTTGATATGTAAGTGTATAACTTATTCTGTAGCTAATCGAGTACCGTATCTAATCTCTTTGAAAACTAGTGATTTCCCTGATACGATTCAAATACCTAGCGGAAGACAAGAACAAGATCCTGGATGTGCTTGCTAGCTTGCTATTGTTTCATTTACCGCATTTTTTTTTAAAAAATAAAAGAGAGGGGAAATAATAAAATCCACATAAATAGTAGTATACTTTTTTCTGTCTTTTTATATATATTATTATTACATTACATACATTACCATGTCTTCTGTTGATGAAGAACTTAAAGTAGATGATAATTTGAATTTCTCGGAAAATGGAAAAGAAACTGATGAATTCGACGACAATTTTGACGATTTCAATGATAACAATGACGACGAATTTGATGACAACTTTGTAGATGCTGGGAATAATAGTGACGATGAATTTGGGGACTTTGATGACTTTGAGGAATCCCAAGTACCTGAATTTGAGATTCAACCAAAAGCACCTACCGAAGCAGAACTCTATGTAAGACAAACAAAGAATAACAGAGTGGTTGTATTTATTTCCTCGATATTAGTCTAAAGTTTTGGAAACGAAGCCGTTGGAGTTAGAGCAATTTATGTCAAGCTACCTAGAAAGACTATGGAATAATACGGCTGTAAACGATGATCAAAACTTTAATGAAACAGTCATATTAAGTTCAACATGCAGGTAGACATTTATTTGGTAGCAGTAAACGGATGTTGAATATATTTCTTTTGTTATAGTCAAGATTTATGGAGCAAACTTTCGCGGGATACAGTATTCTATAACCCAGTGACAGGAGCAGTGGGACAGTTTCAATGGACGAGATCTGAAACGAATAAATCTTATTTGAATGCTTTGGGTGTGACATTTAGTCATGAAGAAAAGCCGTCTATCATCACCGCTGCTCATAAAAAGAGACAATCTAATCAAGGTATTCGAACTGTGGCTACACCACCTCTTTCTCCAATAGAAAAGCCCTCATTACAAACAACGCACACACGATCTGCTTCTGTCTCAAGCGGGCTTAAAGTAATGACACCTAAAATGGACGAATCGACAAGAGAAGCCAAAAAAGAGGCAGAACAAGAACTAGAGTTAGATATAGATATAGCAAGAGCCTACTGTGAACTGACAGAAGGTATATATATATATATATATATGGTGGCCCTTAAAAAGGAATACTGGTCGACTTATTTGCTTGCTATTATAGATACAATTCGTATATTTCCTGATGTCAAACTCAACGCTATGGTTACAGAACTGACACGACTTCAAAAACAAGCAGGTGAATATTTAGAAGGTTTATTGGATCAGCGTGAAAAGTTAAAGATGGACGCCGAAACATATAATGACTTGATTAGCTGTATTGTTGGTCATGCTCAACGACTTCATGTTCATAATAAAGATGGCAGTCCTGCTATGGTAACAAAAACGAAAAAATCAGGGGGTAGCTTTTTGAGACGAAAGACAGTAAATGTAACCACTCAAAGCGCGTCCATGGGCGGAGGTGTAGTTGGCCTTAAAAAGCAAGCACCTAAACCGAATAGAACACTTTCAACAACGAATAAGCCTGCACTTATCACATCAGACACTCGAAGGTCCATGTAACAAACTACTTCTTTTAATAATAAACTTTTTACTCGATTATAATTTGACATGGAAATTGAAAACCAATTATAATCGAACCGAATTTTTTTTTTATTGTTGCACCTAGTTTCATTGGCGATCCTTAATAATTTGTAACAATGAAATTTGAGGTCGCTGTAGACAAATGTGGAAGTCCTTTTTACCACTATCACATGATAAATTACACAGCAGCCATCTCATATATATATATATATATATACATATATAATTGCTCATCATTGTTTATATATCTGGGATAGATTTCAGCACTTGTTTTAACAAGACCTTCACGCGTTTTTAATGACCTCTACGTTCATAGAACAAAAAAAAAAAAAAAAAAAATACAGTTTTTATAGACAAAATAGGGAATTACAGACACATCTGACAAGTTGATTTGATTTGTTCCTTTTAAAATTCATAAAATGATTGGATGAAAATGATTGTCTTTATCAAGTCGATTGCGTGATCTCGAGCGTCTTTGGAATAGTTATTGCGACATTTCTGTGTTCATCAGTAATAATTCATTGCGCTCTCTGTTTCTTCCTCGCTAACAAAGAAGACTATCGAGTAATCTTATTATTGTCATTGAAAGAGGCTCAAGAGAAAAGCAGTAAGGGGAAAATTGTATGTCGTTTCTTGGTTGTTATTAAACAAAAGGTTTTCTTGTGCTACATTTTAGTCTTATCAGTCATCCCTTTTTTTTTTTTTTTTTTGCGTCTTGTTGCGTATTTCTTTTTTTTTTTCCCAAATGATAAATAGTTTCTGTAAGATTGTTTGTTTTCTTTAGAATCTTCATAATAATAATAAGAGTAAAAATGTAGCTTCTTTTGCAAATACATCGCAGCAGAAAAGCAGTAATACTATTGTAGACTCATTAAATCAAATCATGGATAACGTATCAGTACTTTCTGACAGTGAATTACAAAAAGAACTATCTATTTTCGCAAACGCTGAATTTGTTTACGATATGGAGCCCGAGAAAGCAAAAGAGAAAGCAGCAGAACAACCAAAGAAAAAGAGATCAATACCACCAAATATGCACTCTCTTTTGAATGTAAAATTAGCTTCTCTTGCTGAGAATAATTATCACACTTATATGTCACCAGGTAATATCATATGAGTCTCATTGTTATTATTATTTACACCATAGAATAGATGCTATTAATCGATTTTATGAAAATGAGTCTCCTGACTGTACACCACCTAATGGTTATTATTCACCTAACCCAACGCCACCTAATGGATTTTATTCTCCCAACCCAACACCTCCAAATGGTGTCTACCTGAACCATACAGGAGGAGTATCCACTAGTGCACTCCAAGGCATCGTTAACCCACCTATCACTTTCTATGATGAAAATGATGCTACTAAAATCATCTCTAAAGACGAAGAAGAAGACGAATTTATTGAAACAATGCGCATCCTTACTTCTACTAATGAAGTTAATGAAAAGAAACGTAAAAACAGTGTAAAAACAACTTCTCCACTTGCAACAACAGTTACAGGAGAAGAAGAAAATAACAGTATTCATAAAAAACAACAACCACTTTCTAAAGAAGACAAAAGACGTCGCAACACGGCTGCCAGTGCCCGTTTTCGTGTCAAGAAAAAGCTACGTGAGCAAGCCCTTCAAAAGACAGCGAATGAAATGACAGAAAAAGCTAAAATGTTTGAAAATCGTGTCCACGAACTAGAACGTGAAGTACAATGGCTAAAGGCCCTTATTGTTGAAAAAAACGATGGAAAAATTGAACAATTAATCTTACAACAGCAATATAATACCATGATGAATTATCATAGGCAATTGTAAACTGTACATAATCTACTATTCACTATTTGTTGCTCTTTCTCTTTATTTTTGTCAATATTATAAATAAATATATACATATATAAACTCTATATACTTCTTGGGCAACAAGAGAATGAACCTCGGATCGACATTTCCCGTATAACTATACCCCGCTCTTTAAAATGGCGTTTTGTTATATATATATCTACGTAAAATCCTAGAAAACGATTGATAACATATATAGTCAATCCGTGTTTCATTTATACCATTAACTGACTTTTCCCTTTTATATCAGTTTGGTGTTATTATGTATACACAAAGATCTCATTGACATTTATAATGTCACTACGGAGAAGAGAGAGAGAGAGAGAGACTATTAATTTGAGTTAAAAGGATATAAAGTGCACGTGCCATAAGATATAAAAGGTAAACTGTTTATATATGTATGTCCCTGTTTTTTCCAAGTGGCTTTAAACAAAAATGCATATCTTCCGCTCGAAAACAGACCTGTCATCTTTCTTTTTTTTTTTTTTTTTTTTTTTTCCTATTCATACAATTACATAGTATGCCATAATACTTGTAGTTGCTAAACAAAGTGAGCATGTATTTCGGGCGTATAATATAATGTAAAGTGTAAGTTTGAATGGCAGTAAAGAAGACGCAGTAGTAGTTGAGTTATAAGCCGATTTTTATACATTTGTATACGCTCCTTTTGTTTAAAAATAATGTTTGCGCTTAGAATATTTATATATAAAAGATTGCTACAGTATAATATATGAGGCTCATAAACTATAATATTATGTCAAGTATGGCCAAATAGAAACTACTTCCGCGCACTCCCCTTCCTTAGACAATCTTATTCCCCCCTTTTGTGTGTGTGTGTGTGTGTGTTTGTGTTTAATATGGTATAGAAAGGGTCTTCAGCCACATATGTTACACACTAGAAAAAAACTCAACAAAATAAATTCAATAGAGCCACATAAAGCAACAACATTCAAGTCAATTGAAATTATGCATAAACACAAGTCAAATCAACAAGTAAATAAAACTGCCATTCAATTTTCTTTTTAATCAATTCAATAGTCTTTTTGTCTATGCCTTTACTTTTATTTTTGTTAAAAAAAAAAAAAAAAAAAAAAAAAGGCTATGGATTATTTTTTTTCAGCCTTGTTCAGTAAAGTCACAATCGATCAAATTGTCATTGAAATTACACTCATCTTCTACGCTTCACATAACCGAGAAAATATAAATATATACAGCAAAAAGTACACCTTTTCTTTCTCCTCTTTTCGTTTACGTCCTTCCTTTTCTTTTTCTTTTTTCCTTCACTCAACCAGCACATATAGTAATAGAAATGGCTGATAGAATACAGTCTAAATCTCCACCTCTATCATTAACGATTCAAGAACAACAACAGCATAAATTCTTATTACCTACACCTGTTAGTCCAACGACAGGACCTCCGCCTAATCACGATATGAAAGCTTATATAGGTCAATTCTCATTAAAACCAGTATCAACAGAATCTGAAAAACTATTTACATGTATTACATGCGGTCAACAGTTTAATAGAGCTCATAACCTTAAAGTACATAAAGCAATACATTCAGCCTCAAAATCTTTTCAGGTATTTTAAATGCCCCCCCCCTTTTTTTTTTCATTGGAGTATTTCTATTAAATAACTATATAGTGTACAGAATGCGATAAGGCATTTTTAAGGCTACATGATTTAAAAAGACATCAAAAACTACATACAGGAGAAAAACCATACCATTGTACACTCTGCTCAAAATCATTCAGTAGGTTAGACGCTTTAAATCGACATCGCAAGACAGAAGGCTCTTGTGTAAGGAAACATAGTTTAGATTCAGCTTCTTCATGGCATGTTATGACACCTCCACCGCTACAACCAGTCACTCATTCAAATGAAGAAGAGTTAGATAAACTAAAGCAGAGAGTTCATGACTTGGAAATCGAGGTAAAATCCTAGTAAGAACCATTCTTTTTTTTTTTTTTCTTGTTTTTTAATTTGCTCAATCTCCCCCCCCCCTTTAAATAGAATAGGGTATTAAGATCTCTTATTGAAGAAAAAAACATGTCTAAAAGACAAAGAACGCCCTAATGCAACTCTCCTTAATTATGTAATCTTTTTTATGCACAAACCAAAGTTTTTTTTTTTTTTTTTAATATATGACATACAAATAAAAATATATATAAATTATAATAAATAAATAATAATAAGGAGTTTATGATATACAACAAGAGATTTTTGATGATGAAGAGGAGGGATTATTGAGGAATAAAGACCATTGATCTTCAAATCGATCCACCCAACCAATAACAGTCAACACTCTTTCTCGAATACTACGCATAGGTAATAAACTATACTTTTCTTCTTCTCCTAGTGGCATCATGTTCACAATCCACCAGGTTAGAATCACGCGGTCTCTCGAAGGCCCCCGTAGCACAGGTGGCTCTCCTAACGCATTCATCCAAGTAGCCATACTATCGTTCGGATTGGCATTCTTGTGTTGAATTATCTTGTCTACAAACTCAGCTAGTTCATTGACTAATTCCTCGGTAGATTGTTCTTGGCGGTATTTGATGACTTTTTCAGTAATCTGAATAGGAAGTTGTTGTGGTTGTGGTTGAGAAGGTCGCACCATGGAGGAAGGTGCTGCTTGTGGTTTGGGTCTAGCTGCAGAAAGACCTCGTACATGCATTTGTAGCCAAGGCGCTTTACTGACTTGAGGTTGTGTCTGAGGATGTGCTTGTTGTGCCCATGATTGTCTTTGTCCAATCATTTGTTGCTGGGGTCGCATCAACGTAGAACTCGAAGCAGACATACTAGCAGGTTTAGCCATCATGCTTGCAGAAGGCCTAACCATCATACTGGCTGGTGGTCTAGCCATCATACTAGCAGGTCTCATACTAGGCGGACGAACAGAGGATGAAGAAGCCATTGATAAAGGTCGTACTTGTTGTTGTTGTTGTTGTTGTTGTTGTTGTTGACGAGCTCTCATGGCACTGGATTTGAGAATTTGTTGTTGTTCTAGTAAATTCTCCTGCTCTCGATCGAGATCATCAATACGTTCAATTTCTGCCACGTGATAGCCGTCCATTAATTCAAACCGGTTGACCTTGAATCGATGAGAGCCCACCGCTTCAACAATCGATCGACCATCCGAAAGGGTCTGCACATGCATTAGTTCGAGTATTGTGCCGTACTCATAAAAAGGAGGGTCATTCTCTTGTTTTCTACGACGAGCCAAACACATGGCGAATCGTCGACGAGGTGAAGACATGATTCTCCGAAGCATAAGACGATAGCGAGGTTCAAAGACATGAATAGCACAATTAATATGTGGAAATGCAAGATTGCCGATAAGTAAAGGCACCTGTTGGTCACTATTGAAGAGTTCCATAGGTTCATCGTTGTCATTATCTTCATGGACATAGAGTTGAGAAAGGACATTGACAAGGAGTTGAGTAGGAGCTGGACAACTTTCAATGGTTTCTCGACAAAAAGGACAAAATCGTTGGTGATCTAAAGAACGAATGAGACAATTGCGACAAAAAGTGTGTCCACATGGCGTTGTTGTTGCGTTTACAAAGTGGTTGCAGCAGATAGGACATTCTGAAGCGAGATTGAGACTCGAGCGTAAGGCGTCTAAAGAATGTGAAGCTTCATAAGAAGTAATGCAAGATTGCATTTGTTGAATTGTAACATTAGGTTGAATAATGGAGAGATTATGCTGACGATGACAAGATGGTAAAATGCATTTTGAAGAAAAAGAAGATATACAGTTTATACAAATAGTGATGCCGCAAGGTAAAGTTGTTGGTTTATTAAGTTTACCCTGGCAAGAAGAACAAATAGTTAAAGCAGTAATAACTTGTGAAGGTTGAGGGGTGGTGATGGTTTCATGATATTTCTGTTTCTTTACAAAATCCTGTTCTTCTTTTTGCTGTCCTACAGGTTCAACCTGATCGTAGGATCTTTTATTTGTTCGTATATGTTGCAATATTGAATTTTAATGATATACAATGAAAAATAAGCCTTCTTTCAAATAAATAAACAAAAAGGGCCTTATTTCCATGACAACAAAAGAAAAAAAAAGGAAAAAAAAAAAAAAAAAAAAGAGAAACAAATATGAAATTCGATCGATCGTTTTTAAAATAAAAAAATTCTACGAGTTTTTGTTTCTTTATTTGGAGATAGTTCATTTTAACTGAATGGGTTACACACCCGATTTCAAATCTTGATTTTTTTTATTATTTAGTAGTAGTAACTAGTTTGTAAAAAGAACAGTTGCATCAGCATTCGTAGTTTGAATGACCACACGTCCACCCTTCTTTCCTTCTTCATTTGGATTGTAACGTTCACCGCGAACAGAAGATTTGTCTTGAACCTGGATCTTTGACCAATTTAAATCGTCTTCAAAAGCGATATGGCGACCTCTACTTGTTTGAATACTAAAGGGTCCTTCATGATCAGCAGGCAATCTTGCTGTAATACCAGCATTACTGGTAGTAGCTGTCACTTGGCAATATTGGCAACTTTCTACATTAACGTCCAATCGACTATTTGTTGTTTTTGTACGCAAAAGGGCAGACACATGGGCATGCTTGATATCTGATTGGCCATTGGTTGTCTCAATAATAGCTGTCTCTGCACTTATTTGATAGATATGAATAGCAGAATTTGATGTCGTCGCTTTCAAATCAACTGTCTCCAAAGCATCATCTACATCAATACCACCATTCGTTGTCACCAACTTGATTTCTTTGTTAGCTTGAATTGTATCCTTGATTTTGATAGCACCATTGCTGGTATGAAGGTCAACAGTGTCAGCACCCAGTAAAGACTTGTCAACTTCAATGCGTCCGTTGGTTGACTTTAATACAAACTGTTTACCTTGCCATTTGGAGTCAAACGAAATACCCGAATTCGTACTAGACAATAACAAAGACTCGATATCAAATGAATCATTTTTATCAAACTTGAATTTGGTGTTCTGTAGGCGTACGCTTAAATCATCCATTTTATAAGAAGGTACATAAATGGTAGCATCTAAACGAATATAATATCTGTTGTAACCGTGTTCATATCGACGGGGGATATGGATTTCAAATGTAGTGCTGTCATTATTGTGTGTCAAATGATATGTCAGTTCAGGGTTATCGATTAGATCACGAGTAATTCTTGCTCTGAGCTCAACACGTCCTACTTCATTAGGACCTGCTTTCAGGAACTGTATATGGCCCTCACTTAAACTGTCACCCACAGTTTGGAACAAGAAACGATGAGATTCAAAGCTAAAGTCTTTAGGTAATGCCTCCCAGTCATAAAGAGTTCGACCGAAAATGGGCCAGTTTTTTAAAGTCAAATTGATTACATGTCCAAAGAATAGAAACAAAGCAACAATCTCCAGAAATATCCAAATAGATTTGCGATTTGCTTTGTTGCTGCAATAATCTATTTATACATATAATAATGAGTGGCTATATTACTGCACTGATTTTCTTTCAATTTATACCATTGTTCTGTTTTTGCTGCCACAAGTTATTTTGGTGAACAGTACCATAAGGTAGGTGGGGTGAAGGTGGTGCGCTTGCTTCCATGCTATTGTCATTATTAGAAACGTATGGAGGCGGTAGGTTCCATGCAGCAGCATCAGAGGTAGTATAACTCTGCTTAGCACCAAACTCATTTGGTTTCATTTCTCCCGATGAAGTCATGGCTGTAAAGTAATAGTTATGAGTAAAAAAAAAAAAAATAAAAATAAAAGAATTTCTGTACTTTTATATAATGATAGATGGCTATAGTAACTTTCTTCTAGAAAAGGCAAATTTGTAACACAAACCAGGCTGGGCAAAAATCCAAGATTTATGCTAAGACTTTTTTCTTGGTATAGCAAGACTTGTTACACGATGCACATATATAGTGATTTGCTTGTCTTATACAAGTATGATATTTGTAGCATTGTTACTTTACTTGGCTCCTTTTTCCTCAAGGGCTAGAGTCCTTTGATTCAACTTGTTTTATTTTAGGAGTATGTATACCAAATTTTTAATTGAGTAATAAGCAAGTATAGGTTTGTATCGATTTATCTAGGAGAATACTCCATATGCTGCAGCGCTGCACTACCTGTAGAGC
Source organism: Mucor indicus B7402 (assembly GCA_000697295.1). NCBI lineage: Eukaryota > Fungi > Mucoromycota > Mucoromycetes > Mucorales > Mucoraceae > Mucor > Mucor indicus. Next base: position 26,422 of record JNEK01001343.1, on the reverse strand, counting down.
TTTTCATAGATATTTATGTAAGTCCTATTGTAAAATGCAAATTGAATAAAATAGTATATACATATATAAAGAGAGAGGGAGAGAAAACCACTGTATGCTGTTGCGGTACATGAAGTATTATATTTAATTGGTTCTATCTTTATTCCAGAAACTACTCGGTATTAACGGCAACGCAATCTAACTGAAGCCGGCGGATTCAATACCGAGTAATGCAAATCATGAAAACAAACGTGTTTAGGTAGGGTATCATTTGAGTATAATATTAAATGCTTAAAGTGGGCATTCAATCTATCTACACTTTCAAAGATCAAGAGTTTGGTCTTTGTAAAATATTCCCTAAAAGAAAAAGTAGTTACAACACAGCCAGTGAAAACTCATACGAGAGGGAAGAATAAGCCTGTGTTACAATTCTATTGTCCCCATCAGCAGAACAGACAGTGCTCAAACGTGGATCATACAAGTACCTGCTCTTAGATCCCATTTCTCTATATAACTGTGTAAGAAAAAACGCGTTTGTTGAACAATGACAATTTGAAGACAACTTCCCGTCCTACATAGGCCAACCTGGTGGCTTTATTAAAGGTTTCACAGTACAATATTGAAATACTAGCACTTGTTAATTGAAAAAAAAAAAAAAAAATTGAAGAGAGAGAACACAATGTACAAAACTAAAGCATTAGGACACCTAGTCGCGTATCCTTTTACTACAGATAAATAAGCAATTATTGAACCAAACTTCAGATTTTGGCGGTTTTATCTACACAAAACCACTTGTATCAATTTCATGCCTATATATCCCCATTATACTGATGACTAGTATTTTTGGATCTTGACATCATAAGCCTTTCTTTTCTAATATTCTCTATTATAATATCATGCATAACTGATAAATCTTTGCACCATGTGTAATATAGGAGGATAATAGTTTATTAATTAATTAATAAATGTAAATAGCATAGTAGGCTTCTTTTGAAAGGTTTTCTCAGTGAATGCTTACATCTTTATCCCAAAATACCCTACTATTTACATCAAAAGCTGCTTCATTTTAGCTGAAGCTCTTATTGCCATTAATCGAATACAGACCTACAGCACTTAAAACAGGTTATTTATTGATAGAGTTCTTGTTCAGTAGTACCTTTTAAAGTAGAGTACTATTTAAATTACAAGAGAGCCATTTTATACATTCGGTTTTGTTGTATACTCATATTAGAAAAGGCTTTACCCGTTATTTTGGCTGATGACGACTTGATAAGAAAAAGTATATAATTGAGTAGAAGAAAATAAAGCTACGTGCAAATTATCAAGAGAATACCAAGCCTTTCACCTCAAGTAGCAAGTTAGTAGACACTTCATCTTGTGAAAGCTAACCGTTCTTTTCATTTTACTGTGAACGCTTATCGACTATTTCTGTGTTACGTCAAAATGTATTTATAAGCAAGGAACACATAATTGGCTATCTGATCACAAAAATTGCCTAAAAGATTTATAAGCAAGGGATTTACTGACAATCCAAATATTCTTTTTCTTTTCGCTTTAATATGTCACAAGTCATCAGTATCAAGCTTGTTTTAGACACTGTTTGCCCATGGTATAAATGCTTGTAAAAACACTTTATGCAAATGTACTTATGCTTAGCCATCCATCCTAGGTGCTATATAGGTAAACGTCGCCTCGAGAAAGCCATGGAACTCTACAAGTTAAGACAACCCAATGTCGAATTTCAATTGCAATATTTGCCTTACCAATTAGACGCTACGCGTACTACAACTATTGATAAAACGCAATACTATAAGGAAAAGTTTGGCGAAGACCGCTTAGGAGGTATCCAACAACGGGTGGCACAAGTTGCTGCACCTCTAGGCATTCATATCAATTTTGGAGGCGTGATCTCCAATACGCTCAACTCACACCGTCTTATTTGGTGGTCCAGTCAATTCCAAAAGCAGTCTGAAGTGGTCGAGAAATTGTGCGAATTATATTTTAACGAAAACAAGGATATTGGTGATCTTGACACCTTAGCCAATGCCGCTGCAAACGCCGGATTAGATAAACAAAAGGCCCTTGATTTCCTGCAAAGTACTGAAGGCACAAACGAAGTAAAGGCATTAGTGAAAGATAATGAGTATAACGAAATCAGCGGGGTTCCTCATTATACATTTAATGATAAGTAAGTTTTTTTACAGACAGTTTAGGAAAGAGATAAGTTTGGGCTGACAAACCCCTTAATAACTTTGAATAGGTTTGCTGTTTCTGGTGCTCAGGAACCCGAAACTTTTTTGAGTGTTTTCGATTACATACTAAAAAACCAACAATAATGGACACACTGTAACCCCTGGAATATTTTAGGTCAGGTTACCCTTCACTTGTACTATTATGTTAGCAATTTAGGACAATAAACACTAATGTTTTCTTTATACACAAGTTAGCGTGAATTTACATATATAGTCTATGGAGAGTATGAATGCACATAAAATTGGAAGTTTGTTCTTGTATCACCATTTTTTGAGCAATAATACCGGTATAATTGCAGAGGAAGTAAAAAGGGAAAAAAGCGCGTATAAAGCATTCAAACTTTTCTTTCCCAATCAATATATTCCCTTGACTCTTGATCGATGTCTAAATACCTAATTCTCTTCCTTGTTCTTCTCTGTCTTCCTTTGCCAGCAACACCTTGATCGTATTTACACAGACTTCTTATTTCAGGCAAATACTCCGTCATGACTATATTTCTAGATATTGGGGAATCTAATAAGCTTGGGTAAAGAATACCCTGTATCCTTTCAAAGTATCGAGACCTAAAACAAAAGTGTCAGTATAATGATGCTTTTCTACTAACTGTATATTTACCTGTCATATGAGAGCTTTTCCCATTGACTTGACCATGTAGTGATTGGATTGCGCCATGACTTGCTATTGACAATAGATGACATATTCAAAACCCTAATCGAGTTTTCAATGGTTTGGCTTTTTTCCCAGTGATCAAAGTCTCTTGGTTCCTTGAAAATCATTTTCAAGTCGGCATTATACATATCTTGCTTACCGTATTGGTCAATATCGTAAAGCTATAAAATATTGAGCAAAAATTAAAATATTCACAAACAATAGTTTCTACCTGATGCCTCTGCTTTTCTGTTAGATCAATATACGCATCTGCAAAAGACGCGCTTTCCATAAGACTGCAAATAGTATCTATTCCAATGGTTCTATCTTCAGTTTCAGAAACGACAGTATCAAAATAATACTGCTTGCATAAATCTTGTTTCTTGATGGTTAAGCCTTGTAATCTGTCTGCAAGTTTGCAAAAATTGGGCTGTTGTATTAGATCAAAGAAGCCAACTAGGTGTGCAAATAAATAAGGAAAATAAAAGCGTTCATCTGAGCTTTCATTTAGCCAAAGTTGTAAGTTTTCTAATATTTTTCGGGTATCATAGTCAAAATAACTGCATATAAATGATATGTCTTTAGGCTCTATAAAATGATTTTCAATCAAGCATATTAATTGGATATAACAGGCCAGTGATTCTTGTTCAGGTAAATCGTAATAAATAACATCCTGTATATACAGATTATCAAAGGGGATGAACCTTTGCTCTAATAACTACTTTAGAATGACTTTTGAAAAGAATGATGACCCAGCTTACCATTACACGTTAGTATAATGGGTCGTTTGCTTTTTCTATTCAACTCATACACGGACGGCCAAAACCCTTTATCTTCCTCATACAACAGATCGGCTTCTTCCAGTAAAATTAAGCTCTGCTTTGGTTGGTTTTTCAGCTTTTTTTCAATTTCCATTTTCTTCATTTTCTCTCTCGTCTTGTCAAAGAATGACTGTATCGTGTTTTCCTTTTTAACTATTGGCTTATTCTCTTCTTCTTTCTCTGGTTCAGTTGATAGTTTCTTGAAATGCTGCATCATATCAAACGTTTTTTTCTTTTTGACCGTGTCCCTTAAAACTATTTTTTCACCTTCAAATTTTCGTTTTTGTGTATGTGAATCAAATCGAACCAAATGGCTTTCAGTCATGCCACCCAGCGTATCAGTGATATCTTTCCCTGTTCGCCTTGAAGATGAATTCATTTCAGATATAGCATACCCAGTTTCTTTTGCTACCGTCATAACACTGGCTGTTTTTCCTGATCCATGATCTCCCACTAAGACAATCAAGTTATATAGCTCTTCATCGTCATCTTTGTCTTTTTTTGATTTCCTCTTTTTCTCTGTTGCAGCAGTACTTATTGGCCTCACTTTTAGTTTCTCCAACCAATCTTTTAAATAGGTGTGATTCTCCAAAGATCCCAATAATCCTTTCACCCGCGTCGGTCTGTATTTATCGGTCCACACAAGTTTGCTATCCTCATTTTTCAATTCATCCATGTGGTCGAGTAGATACGTACAGCAAGCAAATGATTTCCAATCGTCTTCGTAGATAAAATTCATCGTATTTTCGATATCCTCTTTACTGAGTCGTTTAGGCTCTCGAGATTTGTGCATGGTGGTTAATGGTAATGGCCATAAAGGTCGATCAAATCGACGCTCTTTCTTTTTTTGTTTTTCAACTGTAGTCGAGAATATTGGAAAATAGCTACCATTCGAATCTGTCATTGCTACGGTAGCCTTTGAAAAAAAAAAAGATAGAGGTGTTGTCGCGCATCAGACATAAAAAAAAAATGTCGCCAAATACCGACGCGAGGGACCAATAGCACCCCTATTTTGATCTTCTGAATAAGCTATCCATTGGCCAAGTCACGTCGACATAATAATGACATTGTTCTAGCATGAATATATAGTTTCACCTGCTTTAATTAGCTTGTATCGCAAGGAACATTCTTAAATGTCATCAGAAGATAAAGTCATGTATCTATTACTTAAAAAATTGGCGGTCAGACGTGTGTCTTCTTTAAAATACACAGCTTTCGTTTTAGAGGTGATTTTTTTTTATTACTATTAGCTTAACTGGCTTCAATTGCTGAATTCGTACGCATACAATAGCCAAGGCTTTTTTTAAGGGAGTCTGTAGAAATCAGTGCAGTTTATAAAGTTTGCCAGACGACCAGATCAACACTATTCGCCGAGGTTTCCTTTTTTACATATCATACACTATACATAGTGAAAACTTCCAAAGGAATTTCCTTCCATAGCAACCTTTTTCTAGGGCTGCTTTACTTATGCGGTTCTCATAGAGCCATATACACTTGCTTTCAGGAAGTTTTAACACTTTATTAACGTTTTTTGTGTACGATGAAATCTTGCTGTTTTAAATTATAACCATCTTCAAAACAGAGTACTTTGGCCGTGTTTCTTTCTGGTTAGAATAGGAATCTTTTTATATGATACTGGCAACCTTTTTGGGCATTTGAAAATGAAACGGACATCTCGACTACGCACAGTCAGTGAATGCTCTCTGAAATAAAGGCTCCTTCAAGATGTACGTAAGACATTCGTTTTGTTTTATATTCCGTACAGCGTAAACCTTATATGTGTGCGTCGGTATACAAAATGGCTTTTCATTTAAGCAAAGGGCCGTTCGGACAATGCGGATTACCTCGCTGTTTTTTTTTTTTTTTTGTCAATATAGCAATAATCATGTTGATTAGGTGATAGTGAGCCGACGTTGCCATTGTTTTGCTAAATAAAGAATTTTCAGTCATTAGGAAAATGCCGATTTTTGTTTTTCTTATATAAAGCAAAAGAATTTTCTAGTCTTTTTGTTACATAACAAACCGTTCATTACAACGCCATGGAAGCACTAAAACAATTTGTATTATCAAATTTACCAACCTCGCTTTTAACATCATTTTTACAAATGACCTTCGCTATGCCAGTAGGTATAGCAAGGGCTTTACTGGCAGACATTATCGCTCCGAAACCAGAACATTTACCATGGATCGAAATGATAGAAGAGCCTAAATGGAAAGGCGCTTGGATAGGAGAGTCTCTTAGCAAAATTAACAACAAGAGAGAGTTGAACCAAAGAATTCAAGAAGCTGACATAATCATATTCAAGGCGCATGGTAGGAAAAACAAAAAAAAAAAAAAAAATCTATATAAAGCGCTGCATTAACAAAAACTGTATAGGGGGCGGTTTTCGGGTTGGCACATGCACAATGTATATGGATATCTTCCTTAAATGGATTAATTTGTTGAAAGAAAAGCATAATATGAAGGCGTTAATTTTGTCTATTGAATACAGTATGCATTCTATGTATGTTATTTATAATAAAAATTAACAGAATTATCTTAGGTTTAGCTCCTGAATGTACTTATCCAGTTCCAGTTCTTGAATGCGTTGCTGCTTATGAGTACCTAACCCAAACAGTAAAAGTAATTACCACTGCACTTTTCTTTTTTTCTGTCATCATATATAATTAAACTTATTCATGCAGGTACCTCCCTCTAAAATTGTATTTTCAGGAGACTCCGCTGGAGGTGCACTTTGTTTCGAAACCTTAATTCGTACATACGCTCCAGATATGACCAAAAACATGAATGCCCCTCGTACAAACTTCAAAATCAATAAACCAGCCGGTATTTTCCTAGTGTCTCCTTTAATTGTATCCAACACGGCTGAATGGAGCTGGAATGAATGCAAAAATGACCTAGTTACTCAAAACCTTGTCACTTGTATTTTGAAAGAATATATGAAGCTCCCAGACGTCAATCCAAGCAATCTGCATCTTTTAAAATTTGCACACTTAAGGTCTGGATTCGAACGCTTTGCACCAAAACATGTCATGTTCTACTATGGTGGGCAAGAAGTCATGCGTACAGGCATTATAGCCATTGCTGAAGCTATGCAAAAAAGCAAATCACTAAACGTTGTTGTGCGAAGAGAGGAGTTCCATCACGATTGGTACTTTTTGCGCCAACTCATTAGAAATAGAGACAGTCATATTGTGGAAAGTGCCGATGAAGAGTTTGCAAGTTTTGCAGCTCGTGCTGTGAAAGAGTATTGTCCTGAATAAGTTTGTTCTTTATAAATAAAAAAAAAAAAAAAAGGATCTTAGTATACAACTTTTATACATCATCTTTATTGCCGAAATTAAGAAGAATATCACCGTCATAGTCTCGGACAACTATATGACCTCCATTGCGATCCTTATTATCTGGACTGTACCGTATTCCAGTAACCTCATAATCACCTATACGGCGAATTTGAGTCCAATCTGAAGTATCTTTCAGTTTGATAGCGCCAGCAGTGCCTACTGTTGCAACAAAATCACCCTCATAATTCGCCGGCTAAGAAAACTAAGTTATTGGATAATTTGTTTAGTACAAAGTGTATATTACCATGTTGAGAATAGCTTCAGAATTGACCGTCGTTGCTAATACTGTGCAGTTCTTGCAAGTCTCCATGTTTAAAGCTAACTTTGCGTTTAATGTCTGCATATTGAGCACTTCAGAAATATGTCCATGATTGAGTTCTACAAATCTATTTGTAGTTTTTATTTCCACTCGATCTGCTAAAATTTCATGATGAGAAAGGTAACCATTAGAAGATGTAGACACTACAGTGCCAGAAGATATTCTTTTGTCTGTAATAATGTCGCCGTTTTGTGTTTCCATGGTGATGGCGAAGGTAGAGTTCAAAACTTCTTTTATTCTGATAGGGGCGTCGGTCGTTTCCATTTGTACAAGGAAGCTGTCATAAATAGGTTTGGTTATGTCAATTGGTTTGTAATATGTTCTAAGATTCAATTGCTCGCCTTTCCAAGACGAGCCAAAATAGATGGGTTGATTTGAAGTATGAAGATCCAATATATTAATATCCATAGTGATATCGTCGTTAATGAGGTATAATGTGTTTGGTGTACGCCCTTCATAAAAGTTAAGTGTACCCTCGTTAGGAAGGTAAATAACTGCATTGAAAAAGATGCAGAATCTGTGTGTTTCTTCTTGAGGAATGAATATTTCAAGTGTGGTACTTCCATTGAATAGTCTCGTGAAGCCAAACCCAAATTCAGGGTTGTTTACTAGGCTTGGAGGGGATATCTTGGCGTACATTTCAACTGTGTTTGCTTTATCTTCTTGCTTCTTTATTGTTATTCGGCCAGCGTTGACTACGCCGCCAACCATTTTAATTCTTAATCCTTTGTTGGTGTAGTTGAATTGGCGTGGAAGATCTTCCCAGAGAACTCCTTCATAGCAATCAACTACTTCAGGAGCAGTAAAATATTGTAGTATTAACAAGATGAGTATGACAGCAAATAAAAATAATGCAAAAATTCGAAAAAAAGTCCTGCCATCATGTTTCCCTGGAACTTCTAAATAATACCAAGAGTTATACAAAATTTCTTGGAACTGTGTTTAAAAAATTACTTCTCTTACCGTTGTTTGATGTGAATATCCAAGACTTGACTTTTTTCAATGTGTTATTTGATGTAGAAATAGTGGCATCTGCTTGCTGCTGGTTTATCGACCCATAATGTCGGTTATTATTATTAAGTTGTGGTATATTCTGTGACAATTGAGAGGGTTGTAAGGACTGGCTATCTAACATTGATTCATCATCCATTATCTCTAGTGGCGGTGCACTTGGCGCTGTAGAAACAGATTCTTGGTCGGTTCGCACCAAAGAATAAGGTGGGGGTGGATTTAGCCAGTGCGGGTTCTCTTCTACTTCCTCAGCATCTTCTTTTTTCTTAGGTATAGGTTGGCTGTTTAAATTAAAAAATCTAGGTTCTACTCTTCTATTGGTTGCTGAAGAAGAAGCTTCATCTGCAGCAGTACTATTATCAGACATAACTACTTTTTTTTTTGCGTTGTATTAAAAAAAGAATGACGAAAAGAAAAATGATTATAATATCGAAAGTTCATTGAAAGCCAAGAGGCAAGATTGGGTTACACGAGTGACTCTTTTTTGAACTTGGAACCACTCACAGACACTTGAGGGGGTCTTATTTTGATCTAATTACGAATTCACTGTTTGACTCATCTTTATGTATTTCCAGAAGTGAGGGTATTGTGATGGGAGTCGAGCGATAAAATTCAGTTGAAAACCAGAGATAGATCAGTAATGTATGAAAACTAACACAACTTTATTGGTCGCTATGTTGCATTAGTATTCTTTATTAGGCTAGTGATAATTGTTGCTGTGTATGCGAGTATAATCAAAAGAGTGCTTTTGACCTAGATGCTGTAAATTCAGTGAAATAATTGGCCCCTATGGACTTGATAGGCAATTCGAACCCCGTGGTTCATTTATCCTGGTGTTTGAATATTTATAAATGACCAAAGTTTGAATGCTGCATTGCCCTGGCCCAGTGTGGGTGAATAAAGAAGAAAAAAGCCTTTTACAAGAAAAGAGAAGAGTTACTGACACCATAGAGGCCAGAGACGGAGAGAAAGATGAGGCATTACTTTGTTTAAACGCGTGATTATACTTAAATTCGCTTCCAGAAGAGATAGTAACAACACGTATTCTGTGAAAACAGGTATTCAACAGAAGGGCAAAACTTTTTGATGATTTGTTCAACAAGGTTGATTTAGATGCAAAAGACTACCTCGTATTTGTCCTTTCTTTATATTGTTTGGAAATGTAAATTATAGAGGTAGTCATCTATACATAGATTGAGATCGATGACTTTAGACATAGTATTATGGGAGTTCAATTACTTGAGAAATTTTTTACCACCGTCAACACACTCAGTTGAAGACGCAGAACAGCTATCGGAAGTAGCATCTTTATCTATAGTCGGCGTAACTATCTGCTAAATAAATCTAATGTCGTTAAACAGGTAATAAAGATATTCATAGACTACCAACTAGAGAGCGAGAGACCAGATTTCTGATTTCTGGATCACCTAGTAGCAATTTGCTCATAAAATTCGGCAGACTTCCACTTCAAAAGTAGAGTAAGACCTCCACATGTTAAACTATAATTATTTATGAAATTTCACTTTATATAATATGGGGAATACTGCGCGCGTTGTAGAAATGCACTGTTATATTAAGCTTCATATCTCTGTTACTGTGAAACGTTTAATACGAGCATTAATAACACTTCTCTTATTATTGTTGTAATTACTCAAGAACGTGAAGAAAGAGAAAAAATAATTAGAAAATTCAGCCCTCCTTTATATATGTACCAATTTTAAATCAAACAAAGAGCAAACTGACTACATTATGCCTATATACATGTGATTGACATACAGTTTGAACCTTATCATTGTTTTCCAATGGTAATTATTGTTACACAAAACAATTTCATTGATTGTGTTTTGGAGCTCTTTTATGTAGTTTACATTTCATAAATGGCTTAGAATGCTTATAAACATTACTTCAGACAGTGCACTACTGCAGCGCGTGCAATCTAACCTTTGTATTTTTACAGTTCTCTACCAATTCCAAACACGCAGCATATCATATAAATGTGTCTTCCCGAAAACGAATATTTCAACTTTAAGCGACACTTTAATATAAACAAAAAAAAAAAAAAAAAAAGAGTTTTTAATTCAAAAAAGCAAAATTTGACACATAAAAAATTGCACATTGGACGAACTTTTGAAAGCGAATACTGGGGGGTTAGAGCCTACAGTAAAAGAAACTCTTTCTAAATTTAGTAAAAAAAAAGGCCTGAAAAAAAAAAGGATTCTCGTCCAATTAAAAAGTGAGATCGTCTGAACTTTCTCTTGTGAATATCTGAAGATAACAGGTTCAATGTACCTTGCAATAAAACCTTAATTTTCTCATTTTTCTCTTTTCTTTTACATTTGTAAATCAGATCAAATGGGTAAATGCAGTAAAGTAATTTCCCAAGACAATCAACTAAAAAACGTAATATAGCGGATAGTTTGAATGATTTTATAGCAGGTATATATACTACATATAATATTTCTATGGTAATATATGTACTGAACTCATGTAGGTTGGATCGGTGGTGCAGCAGGAATTATAGTTGGCAGCCCATTGGATGTCTTAAAAGTAAGTGCATAGTCACGTGGTTGCTATATTATTTACAGTTTCGATCGCAGGCACGTTTACAAGCGCCTGCTTCAACTAAAACTACACTCATTCAACGAGAACCTGTTCGCTTGAGTTCATGGCAAACACTAAAAAATATGGTTCAATCAGAAGGGGTAAGTTGGCAAAATACAAGGTAATCACTTTGTATTGACGTTTTTGTTGGGTAAAGCTCGGCTCTATGTTCAAAGGTGTATTGTCACCTGTTGTTGGTTTAGCTGGTTTGAACGCTTTACTGTTCGTCTCTTATGGGTCAATTCTTCGGTATTTTGAGCAACATAATAAAGAGAGTAATCCATTCGAGCCTACCTTAGCTCAAGTGTACCTGGCAGGCGCTGGTGCTGGGATTGCTTGCTTCTTTTTTTCTACCCCCACAGATCTAGTAAAAATCAAAGCACAAATGTCAAAAGTACCTAAAACATCGCTCGAGGTCACCAAAGAAATTTATAGTTCCAGTGGATTAAGAGGTGAGTATTAGTTCATAAAGTGAAAGATTTGCGTTGAATATGAATAAACGGGCTCTATAGGGTTTTATCAGGGCGGCGTAATCACAATGATCAGAGATGCACCCAGTTATGGTATTTATTTTTGGGTATATGAAGGGATGAAACGCTTATTGGACGTCAATGCGGATAATGCAGCGTGGAAGTTACTAGTGGCTGGTGGAATGGCAGGGACAGTATCATGGACATCTATTTACCCAATTGACGTTGTCAAATCACGTTTACAAATGCAATACCAAAAATCAAATGAAAACATGGGAATACTACTGGATAGACCGTATACATCTATCAAAGACTGTGTTGTGCGGTCGTATAAAGCGGAAGGTGTCAGTGTATTCTTTAGAGGCTTATGGCCAACTATTATTAGAGGATTCCCAGTGAATGCGATAACCTTTTATTGTTACGAAATTGTAATGGATTTCTTAAAATAATAAATGTAATGTTCTTTAGAGCTATTGATAATATTACTATCATTTTGTTTGCATATAAGCAAAACAAAACTAGAGAAAGTACCTTTACTTCAACAAATCTGTGGCTCTATTAAATGGTTTTATTTTATCCTACTATTTGACATCCTTCAGTTAGATTGGGTAAGACATGATGCACGTCAAATCCACACATCAAAACAGAGCAAGGTTTCGCACACTATGATGGAGCACCAAGGCTCTAAATAGAGTGACGTCAAACCATATAGTTAAAATTGTATTGCACACCAAGATTTTGCTAAATGCACACGTTCATCATACACAGATTTCTGTTAAGTCTTTACTGAACAATAAATGCTTCCTTTGTACATCTCTGATTGTTTTCAAGACAATGAACCTTATTTCCCACCATAACCATAGAACAAAGAAACGTATCAAAGACCACTATTTTATAACATTCTCCTTTACTATTTATTTATAAACAGGAGCAGCCTGTATGATTACTCTTGTTCTTTTACTCTTATTGTATACACTTTATGCGAGGTTATAGCATTCAAGAAGAGGGCTCACTAAAAAAAAAAAAAAAAAAAAGCAAAATTAACACGAGAGCCTTCGATTTTGAAGTGTCCTCAATAACAGCTGTGCTCTTCCTATATCTTTGCTGTGTGTAATGAACGTGTACAAATAGCATATCCCGAAAAAGTATGCAAAAATAGTACGTGCACCAAGCATTAGCCTAACAAAAAAGCGTCATTTAGTACATTCCTAAACGATAATATTGATATGCTTCCTATGTGGTCCATAGAAGATAATGCAAGAACAGGCCCTGCTTTATTTGGTATCTGGTACAAATAATGTACAAGGAAGCTTAAGGTGAACTCATCGAGACATCAAAGAATCTAAAAAAAAAAAAAAAAAAAAACCACAATACAACTATCTTATTTGGAATTCAATTGTTGATAGAAGCAGAAGGAGAAAACGACTGAAGTCCCGTTATCCTAAGGGTGCATTAGATATGTTGATAGAACCACAACACCTCGCCACTGAAGAAGCAAGAAATTTGTTTAATCCTGGTACTGAGTCCTTTGATTCCATTGATTCTGTTGAAATTGAAGCCGATGGAAATGTAGAAGCAGTTATCAAAACCGGCTTACCTTCTCCTGAAATGGACCTATTAACTGACAACTATGAGACTGACGACGTTCCACTTAAGTTGTTGTATTCCTTTGCTATAAAAAAATCAATAGAAAAGCTTGCCATAGAAGATATGGTCTTTGCAACTAGCCATTTAAAAATACAATAAGTGTATTATCAAATGGAAAGACTTTTTAAGCGAAACAATATATTTAGGTTGAAAAATACATGGTGGACTAACAACTTTCAGGTGCTGTTGGGTCCTCGACTTCTAAGTCTAAACATCCCCGCAACACTATTAGTATTGCTTATTTCAAAGACTAATAAGACAAATTATAACTACACAGTAATTACAAGTAACTAATAATCTTATTATATTTTCCAATGATATGTAACTTGTTGGGAATTCCATAGGAGTTAGCTACTCTCATACAATATTTATCATTGCTCCATTGTATCATGATTTTTTTTTTATATTACTTATAGGTTTTCATATAAGTTGTTGGTAAAATATATATCATACAATGTCGCTTTCGTACGACACAGTGATGCTTTTTCATCAACGTCTTCACTTATTCAGCGTGTCCACGCTTTTGCCCAAAGCAAGATATTTAAGGAACCTTTGGAATCCTAAGAGCCATGAAGTGTACCTGCGGCTTTTAAGCCTAATTGCTTATGCATTGTAATACTTTACTAAAACCTTTCTTGTAGGCATTTACTGTCTTTATTTGCTGATGAAAGTACTTCAGAAAGTTTAGAAAGTTTGCAAACTTTAACAAAACTACAGGTCCCATTGTTCCTTCCAAGATTGAGTCTATTCTTTCAAATTCAGATCCTACACCCGATGAAGCATCTTGGTTTGCTCCACAGATTGTAGCTTACAATCGAGCAGTAGCAGACTCAGAAACTGAGCAAAATATATTGCTTTTTGCCTCTTCATGCTGAACCACCTACTACCCTTATTAAAACAATTATGTTATTTTTACGACAAAAAGACTTGCGACATTGGTACCCAATAGATCTCAATCGCAAAAAGTATAGCAAGTTCCAGTGGCCAAGCATCATTGGCCTCTATGAGTAACGTTGTAAGGTACTAGGAATATTTGATCACTGTAATCCTTTTTTTGAAAAAGAAATAAATTCAGAAGTTAATTCATTTATAAAACTCGATTTCGAAATGAGGTACATTCAATAGTGTATTATAAACTAATCAACGTGCAAAATAACTAAAGTACCTTATTGATTAAGCATTAATATAGTTTAGCCCTACCACGTTTACTAACTTCATCAGCTTAAATTAAGCACAGCAATTTTGAGCATACTTGAGGAATTAGCGATGAAAGTTCTCCATCCATGAGCAAATTATTAGCTCATAGGCTTTTCATTCCGAGGACACCGCTCTGGTTCTCTGATGTTAACTTTTGATGTGTATGGATTTTGACATGCAACTCGACTTTTGATGTGTATGGATTTTGACATGCAACTCGACTTTTGATGTTCTTTAAAAAGATTTTCGCTTTTTTATTCGTTATAATGACGCTTGTGTCAAAACGGCTAAACTGTTTTACATGCACATACTAAAGTGAAAACTTTTCCCCTTTGAGAAAAAAAAAAAAGGCACCCAAAATCTGACGTCTCTCTCGCTACTCGCAAAACACCATATCAATACACTATTGTAACATTTGTGCTCAATCGAGCTACACATCAAGTCATGAACTTAAATAAACACAAACAGCCGTGAAAATAGACAAAGTAGCCAACCCAACAAATCAGTTGTGCTAAAAGAAGTCAAAACGGAATCATTAGGCCTCACAATTCAAATCGAATGTGAATGCTAATGAGGAGTGAAAATGTATATCGTTTAATTTAAAATAAAATGTTATTAGGGTACCAGAGCAGAGGATGCAGCCTAATTTGAAATAAGCCGTGTACATTTTGATCGTGCTCTGGGGATTAAGGTTACAAAACATGCTGCCTCCACATAAATCGAGCGCAAAGATTTCAAGAAGCGACAAAGATCGTTTAATTTGAGATCAAACGTGTGCATTTGATCGAGAAAGAAATGTAGTTAAAAACATGACAGTAAAAGCTGGATGATGTACATTTGCACTAATTGGGGAAAATTGACATCAGAAATCTTCAATACGAGACCAATATGAGCATACTAGAGCGCTCGAAAATGATTTTTTTTTCATAGTGTGCCTATAAAGTGTGCTCTAGCATATGTCACTTGAGCAATCAATTAGAGTAGAGAAATAAAAAACGCTTAATAGCACCATTAATTAATTCTTTTATAATTGTAAAACTCTCTTAGATGTGTCTTGGCCATAAATCAAAGAAAATACTTTGGTTGTGTTAGCAGTTTTCTCACCGCAGCAATTGTTGTACATCCTTGCCCACACTTGTACAGACTACTAGACTAGTTTTCCTTTTCTTCTTTTATAATGGTTGACCTCAAGCTTAAACTCTACGCTGAACAAAATGCACAGTGGCCGCAAAAGGGCCGAGTCATACTTTGTCAAGAAACTACTACATCCGTCGTTGTTTATCAATCGTATAAGCCTTCTATTGGTCACTATGCGGCTTCACACCAAAAGTTCACAGGCTGTCCTGATTTCTCATTAACGCGCATGTCTTGGATCAAGACTAATTTTTTGTGGATGATGTATCGCAATGGCTGGGGGACCAAAAAAGATCAAGAAGTTGCGTTGGCCATTCACCTCAAAAAAAGCGAATTCCACGAGATGTTGCAACATGCTGTGCCATCTTCATTTAAACCCACAGATCCTTTTGAATCTAAAGAAGCCTATGAAAAAGCAAAACTAGCGTCTGAGGTGCGACTTCAATGGGATCCTGATCATGACCCGTTCGGAAAGCCAGTTGTTAGAAGGGCGATTCAATTGGGAATTCGAGGTGAGTTTTTGCAACGGTTTGCAAGTGGTGAAGTGATAGAGCGCATAGAAGATGTTACAGAGTTTGTAAAAGAGCAACGAGAGTTTGTGAATGCCAATCGATTAGAAGAGCTGATAATTCCTGAAGAAAATATTTATGTCATTCAAGATGAATCGACAAGAAGACAGGTTAATGTCGACAACTAGAAAAAGTTTCTTTGGAACTTTTAATAAAGCAATACAGTGTAACGATGCGCTCCCATGTTTAAAAAACTTTTGAGCAAGTTGGGAACCTCCTTTCAACAGGCGAAAACATCGTCTATCCAGAATAACTGAAAAGTAGTGATTTAAATCCATATCAGTCATGGTTGGATAACAATCAATCAGGCAGAAATGGATGTCGTACTGTACTAAAAGGGATGTATGTTTTTTATTGTCGTATTTAGAATGATGAGATTCCTTGTTCTTCTGCACGCATAAACTAGATCTATACTCCTTTATTCTTTTGATTGTATATAAGCCACCTTTCGTTCTCTTTATAAGCCTAATAGACTGTTTTCTTTGTTTTATCTTTCATATAAAGATCGCGTGTCTTTTACTTTTTGCTTTTTTCTCTCTCTCTTTCTAACAAAATGTCAAAACCAAAAAAACTTACATATGTTGCAGAAATATATCTATCTATAAGCAATCCCAGCCTGATTGCAGAAAAAGCGTATCAAGTTTTCGGAGTAAAGGGCACATACATGCTCTCCACCCTCAATGCTTATTGCTGGAACCGCCCCAATTTCTCTGATGCTGTCATTCATTGTACAGGTAGAGACCCTGGAAAGATAACGATATCTGAACTATTTCAGTCACGCCTTCTTGCTCCTGGGAGCTCCGCGACACCCTTTTCATCATTTCCATCTTTTTGGGTAGTACCCATGCATCTCGGTAATCTCTCTGAAGCTTTTCCACACGTCCCTTTCCTGTATGTATCTAGTCTATCAAAAAATGATAAAAAGGTTTTTGTCAACAGAAAAAACAAGATTCAAACATCTCTCCCTATTGAATTGCAGTATGCTTACTCTGCTGCATTACCTCTCGGCCCAAAAACAAGAATGGCTCATAAACATTGGTTTGAAACATATTTGCAGGTCAATGAAAATCATCTATTTGATCCAGAATTTTATCAGCGGCAACTAGCTTATGAACGTTTTATTTGTAAGTTGTCTTCACGTTTTGGTGTGAAGGACAAATTAAGAAAGATCGAGGCAGCCATTGAATTGACTGAAAGTGAATCTCAGTGTGTTACCAATTGGGACTCTATCGGCTACTACTATGACGCTGACAAGGATATTTCAAAAAGAGATTATAGCAGCATCGCCAAACAAGTTCAACGCTTGAATCAAGATCATGGGTCCTTATGATAAATCTCTGAGAAATATCATTAATCATTTAAAGTAGTATTTTGTCAATAAAAAGCTCTTGGTAGTAACAAGAGAAGACATTATTGTGTGTTTCTTGTTTATTACGTAAATAATGAGAATTATTATTATATGCGATATTACGTGTATACCGAGTGTATATATATTGTTTCTATCATTCATACATAAGTTATGTACATTTACGAGAGCCTTGAAACTTGCTATAATTACACTTAATTTTAAGGTTCATGCAAATTCACAGAAAATGCATTGTAAATCATTTAATGTAAGGTGATCTACACATGCCTGGTAGTACTTTTTTATTTATACGCCCATTAATTTATATTTAAATATCATACATATTAAACAGAATTCTCTACTGATACAATTTAGATATTTATATCATCAAAGGTAATTTGCTTATTTTTAAGCAGGTAATTATAGTAATAATAACTTCTAACTATATGCATACACTATTTAATGGTGAGTATAGCTTCTTCAAATCTCCACACCAGGTGCCATAGAGTTAATCTGATTGCTGTTTATTTACTACACTATATCTATATTATATCCCAAATGTATACTTTACTTGTTTCTTTTGAAAGCCTCAGATATTGTGTGTGTATACTATAATTTGATTTCGTTTCAGGCTAGGCTTTATCTCAAAGATAACGTCACCATTAATGAAGAGCTATATATCAATCTCCTTTTTCATTATTTATAACTTATAAGTGTAAAATGAAAAGAACGTTATTTGGTAGTATTCGTACTATAGTCCTAATTAACAGCCTTTGTTTGCCATAAGATATGTAGTTCACTGAATGTAAACAAGCTTATCCTAACCTATGTATACGCTATAATATAAAAGCGGCAATGTTTCTTAACATAATGCTCACGGGTCCAAATACCAAAAAAGCTGCAGTATTGGTAAATCTTGGTTAACCACACTATGATATATATATATATGTATACAATATTCGGTTATTCAAGTTGATCGCTTTGATATTTATAGATTCTATCTGCTTTTCATACATGCATTATGTATCGGCAGATAATAAGGGTAATATGTAGAAAGTCAATATGCAAATCCCATGAAATTCCGGAATTGAGTATCATTCACATAGCAGATGATACACCAACATAATAATAAAATTTCAAACTTTATTTTAGTTTACTTTTTTTTTTTTTTCTTTTTCAATTATTATATTTCATTTTCATTAGGACAAATACCTCTTTATACTATACTTTATATATATTTCAAGACATAGAGAGAGAGAGACACACACACACACACAAATAAACGCACAATTGCTTTGAGATATGGAGGTAGCAGCTAACAATATACTAACTAAGCTTCACTTGGTTGATCCGACCTTATCACCATTCTCAGCTTACCAACAAAGCGCTGAAGTAAGCAGATCATCCCCGTAAACACACAAGCACATTTTTACTTACTTGATTTAATGGAATTATAGATAAGACAACTATGGAATTCGATAGAATCGTCTATAAAGACCATATTGACAGTAACCTCGAATGCATTTTCAACTGATCCGATAGATGCATCGTCTCAAATCATTTCAGTACTAAGTGCCTCGACCTTATTATCGTCTATTATTCATGCCATTATTTCAACTCAAAAACGTATCAATAAAAACGATGAAAATATTGAAAACATCATTCAAAGAGAAATAGAAGTTATTCTCTACCATATTCAAATATTAAAACAAGACATAAATCAATCATCTATCAATGCAGAAGTATGCACATGTAGTTTAAGGACTGAAAAAATTATCTTTTGGCTGAATTTTTTTTTTTTTTTTTTTTAATATTAGTCTGCTCAGGAAGCCATTATTTATCATACGAATACTCTAGTCGACTCATTAGTAGCTTATTCATTAACACCTTCAAACACGTATAATATTCATCCCTACAAAGGTAATCTATCTACATATATTATTGTTGTATGGGAGTAATATGAAAAGGGAGAAAGAGAGTCAAATGACAAGTGAACTTCAAACAACTCTATCTATAATGGACCATTTAGATGATCTTGAAAAGCCTAGGAGTCTAGTGTGAATAATGGGCACATACATAAGGGATTTTTTGTATATAGGGAGGATAAGGGATCTGAAAAGGGAGAGACGGGTTAAAAGAGAAAACGAAGAATACTAACATTGATCATAATATGTAGTTTCACCGTCCGTATCCACTTCTTTTTTCCGCAGACATTCTCAACCTGCTCAATGCACAAACGAAAGTTCGTCAAGAGAAGAGCTGTCATCGAAAATTCTCGATTCAAGGTAAAAAGGAAATTTCAAAAACGTGTTGCTGTATAGTTCATATTCTAATCTACCGCTGTTTTGATTTAGGGAGAAATCAGGGAACACAGGTATAGCAAAGAAAATAAAAAATTCCATAAAGTTGAACTTGCTTTAATTATTATTTAGTTGGTAAAAAATTCATGCAGAGTATCAATTCACTAAAACAACGTCCTGCATTTAATAAGACACGATTACCGAACCGATCTTCCATTGAACCGAGCAATTCCGAACAACCACCGAATAAGAAACGAATCTTTTTCGATCGTATAAATGAATCTGAAAGCGATGATGATAGTGTTTCTAGCAATCGTACAGCAAAAAAAGGCGGTAATACAACCTTACGTTTCTTTTTAAAGTCAAAAAATCAAGCATCATCCAAGACGATAAAGCAAGCCATACCAATTAATTCAGAGTTTAGTTCAAATGGAAAGAAGAAGAAGCGTGAAAGTATTAGTACGTTTTTCAATCAAAGCATCAAAAAAGAAGTAAGAACACCTACAAACATGTAATTTCACATAAATCTAATAGAATACTCTAGTCGATCTCCAAAGATAAAAAAGAAGACTCGTTTTACTCTTCGTCAACATTTTCATTATCATCAGAAAGTATGAGTGGGTACTTGCAGCCAATGACAAAAGCAGAAGAAAGACCTCATCTTATTTCCCCATCGTCGAAAAAAACGAATGTCCACTGGTCTTCCAAACTTACTACAAAAATCAGCAACAGATGGACAGATAACGACGAGTTATTTCGCGTAGAATCCATTCACAAAGATGAAGAAGAGGAAGATAGCGAAGGATCTTATAACCCAACAGCAACATCACTCAAACAAGAAAAAAGTAGAAAGAGACGAAGTAATGGATCGCTTATTTCACCTAAAAAAGATTCACCCTTACCTCCATTACCTACTGTGGAGAATTTCTTGGCTATCATGGACGCTTCATCATCACCCCCAAACTCTCCTTATTTCTCTGCACAATCTCTTTCTTCATCCTCTCAATCGACCTTAAATTCCGTACTGTTGGATGATATCACAGAGGGTCTTGCTAGTGCACATATCATGGAACCTTGCCTTTCATCGGAAAGCAGCAGCAGCAGCAGCAACAGTAGCACAGATACTGTTCATCAAACGAGCGACCATGACCATGAGTTTTTGAAAAGCCCACCACCTGTACCACCCAAAGATCCAGTGCTTCGTCCGGACTTACTGCTCTCCATAGACCCTATCAAGAAAGAACCCAATAAGAAGAAAAGAGCTTCTGCAGTTGAAATTAGAGTGTCAACACATGATGTACATCGCTTCTTTTCACCAAAATCAGCTGATGTAAAAAGCAGTAATACCAAGCAAAGATCTTCCATTGTTCCTCCGCGTAGAAGTAGCATGCCTTTACCGCTACCGAAAATTGAGCATGAGGACATGCCGCCTTTGCCTTTGAATGCAAAGCAAATTACTGATGAATACAATGGTAATAAAAAAACAGTATCTGACGAAAGGTATACATCATTAAAAAAAAAAAAGACTCTAGTTGGGTATTCATTGATTTTATAGTAGTGCATGGAGCTCATTTTTAGGAATAAGTAAAAAAGAAGAAAGTAATAATGTAAGGTATTCTAGCTATATAACTACAAAGCTTGAGATAGTAACAAACCATTGTGTTTAGCTTGTAAAAAAGACAAATTTGAGAAGATCTCTAGGAACAGGCCCAAAAAAATCAAAAAGATCAGATGGTGTAGCAAATCAAATGCTCAAGGTCACCGAAAATGGGCAAGTTGTATTGCTCTATGAAATGGTTGAAGGCAAATTTCAATTGATTGCTGGTACACCAGAACGGCTTTTCGAGAAATTAGCAGATGAGACAACACAGGATATGCACTTTGTTGATACATACATTTTGAACCATACCAATTTTACTACTTCTGATGATTTTTTGAATCAATTAATTTGTCGATTTCACCTTGGTCCATCACCAGGAGAATACGAGTATTTCAAAAAATGGCAACACTCAATCCAAACAAAGTAACTGACCATTCGGATGATTGTTGTACTTAAAACTGACCTTTTATCATTAGGGTCTTAAACGTCATTGATCGCTGGATTACGATTCAATACCAAGATTTCAAACACGATATAAACTTGCAGAGAAAGCTCAACATGTTTTTATTTAATAACGATATTGTACTTTTACATCATTTCAAGCAACAAATAGCTAAAATTCAACAAAACCTAAAACATCAAATCGTACATGCACCTACTTCAAAGCCAGTCCCATTTGTGAATAGTAGCCAACATATACCACCTGTACATAGTATTCGAAAACCCTCTAATGGTTTATTTAACTTAACAGCATCAACCGATTCAATCGTGACTGCACCTATACCCATTCACACATCCATTATCTCTTTAGAATCTAAAGATATCGCACGCTATTTAACGCTGGCAGACTATTATTTATTGAAAGCCATTTTAGCCAGTGGTGGACTTAACAACAGCCTCGTCGATGCAGACAAACTCTACGTTGACATGATGACTAAACGAGCGAATATGGTAACTAACATCCAGGAAGCAATCTTACAGAACTTTATTGCTAATAAATGATATATATATATATATATAGCTGAGTCATTGGGTGGTTCATGAATTATATAATCTCACTTATTTAAAGCCTAAAAGGAGTTTAGTCAAGAAATTCATTGAAATAGCAAAGGTAATTCATGAGATTTTCAAATTAGCTCTTTTATCTTATTAACTTTTCCTAAAATAGTTGTGCTTGGAGTTAAATAACTATCATACATGTATGGTCATTATTATGGGCCTAGCAAGCGCTCCACGACTCGCAGAAGTCTGGGAATCTCTTTCCAGTCGAGACATGAACACATTCACCTCACTTCAAAAACTACTGGACGTGAGTATGAACATGCGCCATTACCGTCAAAAGATTCGGCTTGCAAAGTCCCCCTGTGTCGCATTTTTACCTGTCATTCTCAAAGACAGGACATTTTTTAACGAAAATTCAACATTTTTGGTGTCTTCGCATCCGAATCTGATCAATTTTGCCAAATTCATCTCCATTCGTCAGTTTATAGATAAAACAAAAGAAATGACAAGCGAGCCTTATTGGTTTGCAAGTGACTTAACGCATTATCCTTTCTTGCCTTCAACAAAAACACGTCCGTCCACTTCATTAGATTTTATTGGGGACTGGGTTGAAGGAAGGCTGGCTAAGATACCTGAATACTATGCCCAATAAATAGACCTGTTTATAGTAAAAGAGAGCTTTATTTATTAGTTTAGTGGTTTTGTTCAATTTCTTGTCTTCTTTGCCACATTTGATCAGTTTGATAACTCAACCAATCAACGTAGTCTTCATTGACTTGCCAAAAATCATGTTTTTTCAAAAGTTCTATTCTTTCATCGCCAAACTATGCAATATAAGCTTAATGAATGTCTATTTTTTTTTTTTATAAGAAAAGGCTTATACATACCTTGTGATTTAAATGCACAACATAAGGTTTTATGCCTTTTGATTGTGGTAAATTCGCTTTAAAAAACTGTGCACCGTTTGGAAAGTGAAGAATATCTAGTAAAACAAGCATTCCGGTTTTAACATGAAGACTTGTCATATTTAAAGCTTTATTAAAAGCTTCTTGTTGAGTCAATTGATGATTTTCTTCTTGAATATAAGCTGTGTTGGCTAACACTCGTTTGATTTCTTTTGAATCGGTGCGGAGTAACATGAGTCCTGTGTTGATTGTAGTTTGATTGCCGCTATCTTGAGTGGCAATTAACTTTGTGTCTCCTCGAACGTGCATGAGTGTTTGGATGTATTCTACAGTACGTTTATGAAGCATCACCTCGTTTACATCTAACATGAGGATATGAAAAGGCTGTTCATAGGCCAAACGCTGCAAGACCCAAGTTTTTATGTGAGATAATCGAGGGTGGTTGTCTAGCATTGAAATTTCTGTGTCTTTAAACATATCCATATCATCCACCATGAACCAGTCGTCCGGTATAATAACAGCTTTTTCTTCGTAGCCAGCTACGATTAGGTGCATATAAAGTTTTAAATCAGTGCAGAAAATCACATAGTTCGATTCATCAGCGTATTCCAAGAGTTTCATCCAATTATAAAGCTCTTTTCTCATGGCATAACCAGCAATAGTTATCAAGACAGTGTTGTCGCTGTACTTGTTAAGGTTCAATTTATCGACTATTTCAGGTTCAAGAGGTGGCATAGAATCTGGAACAAATACAGGTAATCTCTCCCCATGATGAACAGCTGTTATGTTCGAGGAGTTATTAGGTCGAACACAATCGCAATCTAAAGAGGTTTCATTGGAAGGAGATAATAAATCAAGTCTCTGATTAGAGACATTGCTGAAATGTTGTTGCTGTGAAGGATCGTTGACTAAATAATCGGCTTCGGCTTTATTGGTTTTTACTGCTTGGTTACTATATTCGTTATGATATATAAATATAAATAAAAACAGTAATGATATCACTGTTCCATATTTAAAGTATCTCTGTCTTTCTGACATAACTGCAGCAACGAAGAATGAAGAAAAACAGAAAAAAAAAAAAAAAAAAAAAGGCTTTTTATTTTACGCCCCGAGCTTTTTGTTGTTTGATCTCAGTTCAGGGCTGAAATCAATATTAGAGTGATCCAATCTATGCAGGTAAAAAAAAAAAAAAGACAGTTTTTTATTTGAAAAGCTCTTTATAAAAAGAACAACTGATGGGGGGGCATAATAATATATTGGCGGGTATTATTAGTAGAGATTAAGCAAAGTCTTCAGGTTTAGGCAAATCACATAAAAGCGCTTCTAAAGCTTTCCAATTATCAACCGTTCTACGTGCATATTGAAGTTGCTCATGCACAAAGTTCTGATACAGCAACGAAACA
Organism: Mucor indicus B7402; assembly: GCA_000697295.1. NCBI lineage: Eukaryota > Fungi > Mucoromycota > Mucoromycetes > Mucorales > Mucoraceae > Mucor > Mucor indicus. The sequence continues at coordinate 1,873 of JNEK01001343.1, read as the reverse complement.
AATGCTTGTTGTTTGTGCAGGTAGGATAATTCACTCGCAACACAGTATTTTATATAGGTATCTCTTCTTTGTTGGTATATCATTTTTTCCGTGTCCTAATATAATCATTATTCATCAAGTAAATAAACCATATAGAGTGTGAATACATACCGATTTAATGGTGGCATCTAATCTTTCAACCTCAGATTCTAATCCAGGAACACCTCTGTTTTGATTCACTTTTGCTGTATTGGCAGAGATCTTTCGATAAAGCGCATTGATCTGATTCACATCCATTTTTTGCTTTCTATCGAGCATTTCCAAAAATGATAATGAGATATCTCGGTGTCGTTTAAGGTTTTCGAGAACACCTGTAGTAGCAGAAGCAGCTTCGGATTCTATAATTGTGCTGCCTTCGTTTAAATAATTGCCTACATTCTCGTAGCCACGAACAGTTTGGCCACATGCTTGACAATTAGACACATAGCATTCATGCTCAATATCTCGTAATTCCCTAAATTTAAAATATCAATTAACAAAATTTCGCACTTCCTCTCTCCCCTTTTTCTTACTTTAGTGTAGCATCGTATTTTTTTAATTCTACAGCTCGTGCTTCTTTTAATCGAATAGCACGTTCCATTATTTGACATAAACGATCATATTTTTCGATCGACTTTGGCAATCTCTTTTGAACTTCCTCAAGACGTACTTCCAAGTCCTTTGGTATAAATGTTTCTAGCTCTTCAGTTTGTGGGTTGACACGTTCAAATTCTTCATTTAAATCGGGCTGTTTGGCTCTTCTCCAAGCAAGGAATTCCTATCACTTTCATTTTAGTAACACGAATCATAGCCAATGTATCACCATTACCGATTGCTCAGTTAAAAATGTAACCACTTCTTCGTCGTTTTTTAATACGGGGTGTCTCACAATACAATTAATAAAACGTGACAATCCTTGAAGTCTCTGCTCTAAAAATGCTTTATCTTCTATAAAATCATGAGTTTCTCTCTTTTCTTTACAGTTGGCATTTTCTTCTTTACTTCCTGAAATTTTCTTTGGTGGTAAGTTGGGAATGACTCTAAAAGGGTATCGTTTCAATAAATTTTCCCAGAACCAATAAAAGTCGCTGTATCTTCTTCTGACAGATGTTTGACGTTGAGTACTGTGTACCCAATAATTGACATGTGTAAATAAAAATCCTTCCTTTTCTGCTTCGGAGACCGTAATGACATCTAAATCCAGGAACCACTGATAACTTTCTGTAGAAGACTTAACAAGTACTTGTGTCGATGCTTTATCTGTCACTACATCAACAGCAACACGTCTACTAGGTATTGTTGCAGTAACAACTGTGGTTTCATCGTTATCTGATGTCTGAGTTTCTGAATATTTGTTAACATTGGGCTTATTCGTGTTGGCGCTATTCTTGTTATTATCCATGGCTTCTTCATAGACCGGGAAAATGTTAGTATTTGGCGGTGTGGATGAAAGTCTCCATGGATCATCATCAAATGTTTGCTGTTTTGGTTTTGTAGTAGTCATAAGTGGATTTACACGCTTCACCGAAACATTATTAAGGTTGGGAAGTGAAGGGATAGGTAAATCTAAACGAAATCATAGTCAGGTACACATAAGTGAAATTTGGTTACTATAGTTACCGTTGCGATGTTGATACACTTTGGCCAAAGATAATTCTAGAAGATTATTTGTCAATAAATAACACAATGCCATTAAAGCGTTTAGGGTTACCCATATTTTTTTGAGCACATGCAAGTAAAGCTAAAGCGGTATTGAACTCATTTCTAGTCACATAAATTGCACCCGAAGGGACGGTTAAAGCAGCAATCTTACAAAAAAAAAAAAAAAAAAAAAAAAAAAAAGGGGGGAAAGGGG